>JACCGJ010002274.1:0-17841 GCA_013407085.1 Atriophallophorus winterbourni
TGAATAAAATCCAAGTCTTCATAAATAACTGCCTCAGAAAAATCCTAAATATCCGCTGGACCGATAAGGTCAGCAGCCTGTTGACAAAGACATACTTCAAAGACGTTGGCGATGGATTGGCAACACCCTCTGCATACCTGCATCAAACATCATCAGACAAATCCTTACCTGGAAACCCTAAGGGAAGAGGAAGCAAGGGCGACCTAGAAATACCTGGCGCTGAGACCTGGATGCAAATGCTAAGCAGCTGAACAAAACGCAGGGACAGTTGGAGAGACTCGCCCAGAATCGTGATGCCTGGAGAGAGAGAGAGAGTAGTTGGCGGCTTATGTCCCAGACGGGACGAAAGGCGGAAGTAAGTAAGTAAGTACAGACTAGCTGAGGACAGGGTTGTGGTACTAACGTGATTTGACTATTTAAGATAACCGGGCGTGCGCCTAATAAACGCTTCTTTTGTGTTCTGGGATTCGTATGCCAATGTGTTTAACGCTGAAATGGTTGATCTCAGGTTTCAATTGAGACGTAATCGACAAGTTGTTGCGAAACTTGTGGAGACGGACACCTGGCTAACATAGAATAGAATGTATATAAAGCCTGAGTCAACAACGCAATAGATATTAACACAGAAATAGCTATTAGATATCAATTAACTCGGCGTAAGCCCTCCTACAATATCAATTCTGGATTCTGCAGCAAACTAAATTGTCGCAAAATTTTATCGATTATAAACGCAATGAGCTTGAACTTCACCAATCATTGTTCTCGTATTTGGTGATGCTCAATATTTCTCAGATATATGTTAATTATCTTTTCAACTAAATCTGCCACATTTAGCAGTCGCCCCAAGTCTGGTATGATGGTCATGTCCTCCGCAACTTTGCGCTATTAGCCTTTTGCATCGGCGTCATCGGTCACGCCCTTGTACTGACTCACAAAAGATACTTTCCCGCTTGATGCTTATCTCCGTCATGCATTTTCTGAAACAATTCGCGAATGACTACCAAAGTATGGGTCATAAGATGAGCGGTTATTTTGTTCTTGTGTTGTGCGCATGCTTGGCAAGCATTCATTCGAAGCGTTCTACTGTGGTAGGTTTTTATCCATGTTTTTCCATTCTCTTTCTCTCTGACAGTTGTTAATGGTTAGTTCTTATTGAGTTTCTTTACCCCCACGACGATATATCTTTGAAGGTGTTTCTTGGACAACGCTGGCAATGGATTTACCCCGTTTTTACTTAAGTATACCGACGGCAGATAAGTTCGTAGATTATCTAATGGGAGAATGTGCTTTGATCTAGTCTATTGACTGATGCGATTTGGAAACAAACATGAAGCAGTTAGAATGAAATTAATGAACTAGAAAAACGTGGGTTTCCGGGAGAAATAATTTCTCAGCGCTGTCGTTAGGTGTTAATAGGGAACATGAATGAGGTTAGCCGAGTATACGATTTGAGAACAAATCGTACTATCTTTTTAGCTATTACATTTCAACACATACAATACAAGAATGCAGATAAGAACATCCAGTGAACTTGTAAGCCACTCATGGATAAGGCTGGCATGACCAACCAGTTCAATCACATGCATATGAAATAAATGCATGGACATGAATAAAAAATCAGTATTTACAAACATTCTCATCATACACACGCAAACCGTATGAACGATTTCGTGTTGTGCAGTTCTAAGGTAGGGACAGTACAATCAGGATCCGTATGCCTCGAAACTGTGGAAGAATGGTAAAACTCTGGGTGTGTAAGCAACTGTTAGATAAGGCTGGTTCGACCAACCTGTTTAGTCACATGTTCTCAAACACGTAGATTGGTTAAACCAACGGCCTGGTTTGTTTACTAAAAAGCACATTTTGCTGATGAATGATTAGAAATCAATCTGGAGGTCTACGATCAACCCCAAATACCACCTCGCATGAGTCACAGAAAATAGCCACGCCATCACAAGTGTGACGTGTGTTTAAATAACTATGAATAATAATCATGCATTATCGCACGCGTCCTCGTCCCTTGTGCTGTATGCATTTATCAGTTAGGGAGCGTATGACGGAGATTTTCATGCCTTAAATACAAAATCGTCAAGTCTTTTGTGCATAGCACGTTCATCGGATTACTATATCAGCTACATCTTGCATTGAAATCACCCAATACCACTACACAGTTTCTTTATGACACGTTTTTGAGGACTGTTGCGAAGTTATGATAAAAAGCATCTTTTTCAGCAGGCGTCGCAGAGAGCGTCGACGCATAAACGTTGACCAACGTTTGCTCCCGCTGCTGCTCGGTTCTACTGCTTTTAGTTGGCTGTTTCGCACGGCAAACCCAACTTCATTCAGTCGAGGCTCATCAGAACCCCTTCCTTTCCAAAAAATGTGTAAACTACCTACCAGTGTCTGGAAATCGCGTCTCTTGGAATTCAGCCACGTCGAACCTCAACCTTTAAATCTCATTTTTAATCACATCTTATGTTCTTACGTTACGTTGTGATGTTCGTACGTTACAGCATAATTATTGTCAGTCAGCTGGCAACGTTGTGAAATTCGTCTTGGTGATAATAGTATCTAGGTAATAGTTTGCTCAATTTATTTTGTGTTAATTCTGACCCCAAAGTCATTGTCGTGACGAAACCTTTGATTGAATTTGATTTGATCCTGGAAACAAACTTCTATTTTGTCGCTACTTTCAAATTGTCGGACTCAACCATGACAACGAAATTACATCGGTCTTGCTGTGTATTCAACTACATGCCCGCTGTTTTCTTTATCTCATCTGCCCCACCAATTTCCAGGGACAAATCTGTACGTTCACACGTTCACTATGTTGTCATATAAATACAAACTATGTCCACGGCCAAAGGCACTCACTGGGCACTGAGACCTTGGACTTGCTCTAAACAGTCCATTTCGCTCTTGCTCTGTTTTCATGAATGTCGGGTTAAGAACAACGCATCGATTGATAGAACGCAACGACTGTCTCTGCTTCGTCATAACATTTTGGCGACGGGATATTCCATCATTACAACCACCGATCACCAAATCGCGCTTCAGCTTCTGTGGCGACATTCAAACGCTGGTTTTCTGATGACGTCAATTAGCGTAAAATATATCGCTATTAGCTAAACTGTACTGTACGTACGCGCATTATTACTGTACAGTGTACTACTGTAGAAAAAGTGTAAATGTACAATACAATACTGTACTGTACTATACTGCACTTAAACAAAACAGGTTGGGATTGGTTATTAATAGAAATAGAAAGTTTTATATCTTGTATAAGTGTATGGGAGGGTTTATAAGGCCTTAAATGATGTATAAATACTTGAATAAATACTGTACAGTGTGCAATTACTATATCGCAGATTTTCGTTTATCGTGGTAGGTTATGGAAAGCAACACCGCGATAAACCAGCGATCACTGGACAAAGAAATCGGCTGAGATAGTTTATCTAAAATATATTTGAAGCTATGAATATATCGATCTAATGAAATTCTTTAGATAGATTGGCCTATTGCAGCCCGCTTGATAACAAAACTTTGAACTGAATAATCGGATGTAGAATTCTGTAAAAGTTGCTGACGGCACGTGGACTAGGTAGCTATAGTCGAAGGTTATAAAGAATAAACAAACTCCAAAGTTCGACAAATGTAATGTGTTGCTGAGACCCCAGCACGTATAAATGGTTTCTGGGTCTTTGCCATCCTTGAGGCGTAGCGGGCCTTGTAAAAATGGAAAGGTTATAAACAAACTTAGACTTTTAATCAACTGTTAACTTAATTCAGTTTTTTTTCTCTTTCAATGATAGATTTGATACATTCAATATTAGTCAGTTGTTAAAGGCTATGATTTTTTCTGACTGACTGGCGTCGCAGTTTGATCATAAATTGCAGAAGAATGACGGGGTTCTTCTTTAACAGGAAGGAAGTTTTCAAATGTGTTCTCAATCATTAATATTTCGCTACGCTGTTCCCCATTTCTCCATCTTACCGGGGCCACGATGGATGAACAGACAGGCGAGCGTGGATTTAAGCATAACAGCCAGTGAATGCCCATTCTCACATTGAAATAACCACCTTAGATTGACCGTGGAAAATTTAACTGCTTCCGTTTGTGACATTTGAAATAGATGTTCACAACTCGACGCGGTCTGCTAGCTCCACAGAACACATTCTTGGACACGGTGATTCGGAGATGCGATGGGCCGAGTGAGTAGAAATTCATTTTCTCAATGATATTCGCATGTCATTATTAATGGGATCGAACATGAAATGGACATGTGTTTGAATGTGCTGTTGACTTTGTTATTTGATAGATAGTTTGTAATTTGTTGAATGATAAAAACGTAAAGTTTGATAATAGCAACAGGAGTAAAACATGATTGGCGCGTGTTAGCATGCAGTGGAGACGCTAATCTGAACTTGAACATCAATCCACTGCAAGCCCCTAACGCTCCTGAATTATAGTGGATAGGATTTAAGGATTTATATTTAAAAAAGTTAATACTTTATAGCACCACAGGATAACGGTATGAATAAAACATGAAAAATACAATATTATAACGGCAATAAAGAATATCAAATATGTGGCTCACGAATGATGTTCGTTTGCAAGTGTAAGTCCAATTTTGCTTTAAAAATCGTCAGGCAAGGAGAGTCCACCACATGTTGGGCTAGTGAATTTCAAAGAAATATAGCACGTACGGCGAAAAAATTGGCGCCGACAATCAATAAGGGTACTTGGAACGTAAAGGGATAAGGTATGTCCTCGCGTCACTTTCCCGTCACACAAATCAAGTAAGTGTTTTAGTGGAAATCCTTTAGTAGCCACAATTCTATAGGTCAAAATAATGCCAAGTCGTATCCTCCTTTGGGTAAAGTCGCATAGACCCAGACGTCGCAATTTTTCCGTGTACGGAACATTGCGAAGACCCATCACTAACTTTGTTGCTCTATGATAGATTTTATCGAAGAGAGCAATATCTTTTCGCAGCCAAGGAGCCCAGACCTCGACCGCATACTCCATCGTAGGGCGAAGGTAGACATTCATTATCCTTGCTAATGTTACCAGAGAGAATCTTCCAAATATTCTTCGAAAGATACCTAACAATCAGTTTGTCCGTCGATATATATTTTGGCAGTGCACTGTGCTCTTCAGGTTTCCGCTAATACAAACACCAAGATCTGTTTCTAACGAGCTCCATGCTAGGTTTTCGGTTCCCAATCGATATGTCCCTTGGAACATTCTTGTCAAGATGGAGCATCTTACATTTCTGTATGTTGAATGACATGTCAGTCATGGCCGCCCAATTCGCACAATTCTCTGAAGAACTAATTGGCGTCCAAATTTTTATATCATCCGCGAACAGGACCATTTCTTCGATTTGAGGGGGGTTAAATCGTTTATGTACAACAGAAAGAGGAGCGGGCCTAGCACAGATCCTTGTGGGACTCCACTGGTGGTTTGAACGTTTGGGATAGCACTCCGTTAACATTAACTCGGGCGTCGCGATCTGACAGATAATTGCACAACCATGAGAGGGATAGTAATGGATAGTAATGCTTGATTCTATGTGGAGGCTATCACAGCTTTTAATTCTCAGTGGCTGTGGATGACTAATTGCGTGTATATAATAGTAGATGATCTCAACAAGAAGAGCGGTATTCTCAACCCTTAAACAAGTTCTAATTTGCCAGGTAAAAAAGCCCGAATACGGGTTGATAGACTGCGGGTCAATCACAGTTATTTTCCCAACCATGTTCTGTAAAATTGTTACACCTGAATTTGTTGAATAACAGCTTTAACGAAGCTTGAACACGTAAGCCACGGTTGGATAAGGTTTACACGACCAATCTGTTCAATCATCCGTGTCCACACAAATGTAGATGAGTAGAGCCATGAGCGCTTGACGGATGTGCACTCAATTACGGATTTTTCGTCATGGTCAAACACATTGCCTTCGAACTTTCTATTGAAATGTGAACGTGTAACTCCTGAGCAACCGAGTAAAGTAAAATTAGCCAAATCTGCCTGCTCGCTTCGAATAAGATACAACTTAATTTGCGAAATAGTGCTCGACACCAGTTGATTTCACATACTTAGAACATCGCTAATTACCAGTTTGGAAACGGAATTCGTAAGTATTTAACGCTATCAATCCATGCAGACAAATCATTGAATGTAATCCTGAAAATTAACTGCGAAGCTAACGAACAATTGTTAGTAAATAACATGTTCATATGATAATTTGATCAGTATTAATCTAATTGTTTCAGTTGCATGCGTCAAACCATGAAAAGTTCCGTGTTTTTTGCACCAATAAGCTGAGAAAGGTAGCTTAAGACGGACTTCATGAAATTAAAATCAACGGTCAGTGAATATTAATTTAATAAATCCGTTTCAATCATGCGAATAGATACAGTGACAAAATGCAACAACCGAACCACGCTCTTCTGTCTGTCCAAATACAAGCCCTTGCAATGCACACTTAATCTACGGGGCTCGCATAGGACAATAGCTCATATATTGATTTTGACTGTCGCTCAGTCAAGACGACTTCAGAATAAATATGTAGAAGTGCGATTTTGTTTTACGTGGAACGATCTACCTGATTATGTTGGGAGCACCCAAAATTAGCCCACGATTAAAAGAAATCCTTATGTCAATCTGACCTTTAACCATGCATCGAAACAAACCTATACAACCTAACCCAATGGATCCACATATGACACTCCTTTGTGCAAACGAAAACAATTTTCGCCCTTTGGATTTTTACCCGATTCTTTAACTGTTCAGTAAGCGACCAAATTCGTTTTGGCTCTTTACATTGTTCGTACTTACCATATTATTCTGCAGTTTTCTGTAAAGCTATACGCTTCTTAGACCAATTTGAATTGTGTAGATCGCACCCGTTTGGTAGTGACAGTAAGATCCACTCAACTTGAAACTAGTACTCAAATAAGTGACTGTGGACTGAGATAAACATTAAACCCATAAGAATAAAGCTCTTGTATCCGAAGATAAATTGATGGTGCTGTGTTGGCCTCATTCGGTCGATATCGGCCATATTTCGGTTTTCAAATTAATTTAGAGATAATCGGAATTAGCGTTACCGGTCTATATTTTGCTATGTCTGAACAGCTACCGCGGGTATAAAAATAAATTATCCTCTCTGCTTTCCAATGGGGTGGTATTTTTTTCTTCATGTAGCCTAAGATTGAATATGCGCGTTAAAGAAGCGGTCGAAGCAATGCGACACCTGCGAAGTATGGCGGGGTACTTTTGTCTGCGCCAGGGTACTTCTTTTCGTTTATTTGACAAAGTTCCCGCTAAATCAAATATTCATTGACAGTCATTTCACTTAATAATTTCAAATGTAAAAATTGATTTGGGAAACACCGCTTGGGATTGAAGACAAGTGAATAAGATGTTGCTAAAGCATCTGCGTTAACTTGAGCAGAGTGAGTCAATCCATTAGGGGTTTGTACAGAGAATACACCTGGTTTGATTCTTGATCGCTCAATTACTATAATGTAGAGAAGCATGGGATTCTTTTTCCATTCTCTTAAAGCACGTTCCATTTGAACTGCATGCGATCTTCTCTTACAAACGTAGTGACGTGAATCCGTATCTTACAGAATCGCTTCCAAGTTGTTTCCGTGCCAAAATTCGTATGAATTTCCCAAGACTCTCACTTTATAGCCAACAATTTTATAGTTCTACCCCGGATAACAAAATGCTGGTTGTGATTTTATTTTTGTGGTATAAAACTCGACTTTTCGTCAATCTTCGAATTGGAAATGTATTGTAATATGAGCCAGAATCCACGAAATCAAACTCTTGAGTGTGTGCATCCTGGAGACTGATATTTAAGGAATGAAATTGTATTTTCCTCTAGACTTTTGTCGGTTCGCTCAATCGTTCGGTACTACATACATAATCAAAGACGAGCACCGCATGGTCACACTTTCCCAGTGGTGCCAGGTATTGTATATCCTCTTCCACGTTTGCTTCAGGTGTTAAGGCAAGGTCAAGCGTTGAAGGTTGGTCTATACCCCATCTGCGAGTTGTCTGGTCAACGTGGTTGTGCAGTGAAGCAATTCCGATAACCTCCTTGCTCTGCCAATTCCTGTCTACGGGTTATGTCTTCTGCAATATTTTAACTTAAATCGCTGTATGATTGCCTCATATGCTCGATATCAACTATGAACGTAATGGCAATCACACGATGATCTCTGACCATAGTGCGCTTTTATATCAATAGAGCCCGATTCGTGGTAGCTATTGTTTTCGTAAAAGCGATCAGTTCTGTGCAATTGAATGGCTGTCAGTCCACTTTCGGTGTGATCTACGTTTAATAGATGAAAGCGCTACCCGCTTGTCCAAAGCTTGATGATGAAGCTGTATACTGTGTCTCTCAAGAAAGGTGTTAGCAGCAAGTTTTTTCCAATTCGTTAGGCTAATGCCCAGAGCTTCCATATCCCTTTTGCAAACGTCTTTGTGCTATAAGTGCGGCCTGTTTAAAGCTCGACTCCAGTAATACTATTTCAAACTGACAGTTCTTTATATTGAATTTGGCGGATGCTGCCGGAAATATTCTCTCACAGACCATAAGCAGCCGATTAGGAAGCAAAGCTGTTCTGTGTAATGGACAATGTTGGCTGTATATTCGAGAAACGCGACACAGATTAGACAATTGACCAACTTGGTTTATGCTCTCAATCGATTCGAACTGAAGAGCTTGACACCACATTCTATACGCAGTTGAATCCTGCCTGTTCTTTTCCTAAATACATACTTCAGCTGCTAATAAAAGCATTTAGATTAAGGTGGGAGCAAGATCACATCCATGTTTGACCCTTCAACAAATGTCAAAAGTTCTGTATTCAGAATTTTTAACGTGCATCGAACCCTTCATGCCGGAGTGCCGAAATTGTCAAAATTGAACATGATCGTCTAACGGTTAGACTCTAACCTGTAGTTTAAAGGATATATATGTCGATCAATTGAAGGGAACTGCGTGGTGATGGAAACATCAATTTGATTCGAAAATTTTCTGAGTTAAACATTTTTAAAATACTCGTGGAACGATTGGTCGCCGTATCTAATATTGTCTCAGTAGCCTTATAATAGAAAACACCCGGCTTATTTTTCCTTAGATATAAAATGATAAGATTTCGTGAACAATTGCAAATATTTTTGAGACCGACGGACAATCCCTAGCATGAAAGGAATCGGTTAGAGAAAGTTTGGTAGAATTTTAATTCTACTTCAGAGGCTCGTCAAACAAGGTGCAAACAGTTGAAATAATCTTTACCTGCGTATCATAGAAGGCGAAATCGAGATCAATTGTAATTCCTTGATTGATTTATTTGTGCGCAGTAGCAATCGACGTACGCAGACCACGCAGCGAGGTTACCGATAAAGACGAGCTCTTTATTAAGTTATCGTCCACTTGCATATCACGGTGGCCCAGTGGTTAATTGAACCCCAATTGAACAGAATATAATACCCGGCACATAAAACAGAAACAACTTGGCAGGCTACGGTTTCTAATCACCGGTGTCGAAAGCACCCTCGAAGGAAGGAAGTAGAATCTTGAGTAACATCGGTATTAGAGTAAAACATTGGATAGGGAAAACGCCTTACTGCTTATGAATACATCGCAATGATGACACGCTTCCAGGTTGTGCATCGAACTGTATATCTAAAATCAAATGCAAAGTTTGTCCAGGTGTTTGTATTTGACAAACGTCTAAAGAACATTGTACTAGGATAAACAACCACACAAAGCGAATCGGAAGCAATCCCAAAATTCCCGCGAATATCAAACATTGATCGAAGATTCAGCCTAAGCTGAACACAGGTTACACCTTGGATATTGATAATGTGGACATGATAAGGCGAGCTGTGGATGCGTATAGGAAAAGATTTCACACTGAGACGGGACAAATAACAAAAGCTGGATGGAGTGGGAATCTTCCTATTCTAGGGTCCAGTTCTGTAGTGGATGAAAATTAACGTGCACGACTTCTAGTGTGCTCAAGGATTTCCCAAGCAGGCTTATCGGTCAAGGGACATTTTCATACCTGCACACGAACAAAACAGTTTAGGGATTACAGAGCATGCAAGGGGCTGCACCATGGATTTTGATCTCACCAGTCTATCTCAGGCAACTTACGTTTGGTCAGGTCGGAAATCTGCTTGAACCGATTCATTATAAATCACTCATAATTTTTTCAGGCATTTCACAAGCATTTTGCACGTAGCTTTAATGAAAATAATTAATTTGAACTATTTCAATGATACTTTCGGTAAATAATGGAACTAATTCCGATAATTCAAAACTTTAAATTTTTGGTTGGTCGAACCAACATTACCCAACAGCGCAACAAGCGCAACTTGTTTCAATCGATTAATTTACGATAAAATTCAATCACTTTTCCATTGCTTGGTTTCGTATTTTTCTCTCACTAATACCGTACCATTGAACATTGTTGAGGTATTAGTAAGAAATTTCGCAAGCTCTCCTTCAGTAGATCCAAGTTAAAATGCATGCCAAATGCACTGTGTAATTTCCCCAGCGTAGAATAATTTTTGCATACAGACGGTGTCATTTCTCCGAAATGGGCAATACTCAACTATCGCCATGGTAACGCAGTCTCAATTGGCGTTCATCGTGAGTGTTACGTTGAAGTGTATTGATGTTGATTTCAATGGTTACACACATCAATCAGATCAGACATCAAGCAGATCAGTGAAAATGTTTGTTCGTGTGGATGATTTATTGGGTTTCTATTCAATGGAAAACAGAAATATAGAGCAGAAAATAAACTCACAAGATGTGTGTGTATGAGTGCGTGTATTGTTAGAGGACTCTAATTGCGACTGACGTGCGATAAAACAGAACAACCAGCACAAAACAATGTGTGAGCTGCACTGTAAAATTGTGCGACAAAGCTTACCCGTTTACGAACAAAGTTGAACTGTTTACCTTCAACCGTTGCTCACGCCACTAGCTTGTATGACTTTAAAACGAAATCAGACGAATTTTTATTGCATTATTCGTTTCCAGAACACTTATATACTGTTTAATCTATGTTCTTATATTGTTTATACACTTAAATTTCCATTTTTACCATCCTATGGTTGTTGTTAAGCTTGTTGCTTTTAAGACCGTTAAAAACCTTGAATTACCTTGCAAACAAGTTCGGAGACAACTGCTGCCAACGTTCTGTCACGAGACGTTAGTTCGCTAAATAAATATCGCTTAAGAAAACACCATTTAAGATTGTTAAAAAAAGTACATGAATGGCTAACACAAAATGATATCCAAATCAATGTATAGTGTTTCTCGCATTCCCCACAGTTTCACACCACAACCGGTTTTGGGGTATTTACAAACACTTATATACTGCTTAATCTAATTCCTTATCTCGTTTATACACTTACATTTCGATTTTTCCAAACCCATGGTTATTGTTAAGGTGGTTTCCTTTTATATCATTAAAAACCTTGAATTACCTTGAATCAGGTGGTGACAGTAAGATCAGATTCAGTGAAACTTGAAACAGTGGATGTGTGATAAACGTAGGGTTCGCACAACGAACCACGGTTTTCAACTGTAAAACCCCAAAGGGGATCTTAGTCAAGCGCTGAGGCGATTAAGAAACACCAAGGTATAGTGTTGCTTGATGAAAACAAAGTGGGGATTTCAAAGATCACAAAAGGACTCGTTTTGCACCAATTCTGGCAGATTACATCACCCGCAATCTACAACTAAATTCTACCTATGTCCTAAGACATAAGAGCAAGGATAGCCACTTCAGAATTCGCGTCGCACTATACAATGTTTGGTAAACGAAATTTGACATGGCCTATTCATAGTGTCATCAAAACCGAAGCGACATTGGCACAATGTGGTTAAAAATATTCGCGACCGGAGAAAAAGTAAGTTTGTGATGAATCGGTGAGAGTAGTTTATTGGTAACGTTTCGCTTCTGACATAGAAGCTTCGTTAGACCAATGGTGCCAGTAAGATCAGAAATCAAACTAAAATTCCATTCATCTGACTAATTCTAAGCTGGCTAAGAACTGCACAGGCCATGGTGATTGCTGCGTTGCTTAAAAGAGACAGGCGCGATCAATATGAACTGAAGCACCAACACACATACGTACCATATAATAACTTTATTGTTTTTGGTTGTGGCTGGTGTGAATGACATCTGCTGACAGATTAGCTGGATTGTGTAATGGGCGTGCACACTAGGGGTCACGCACGTTAATGTTTGTCCGCTGCAGAACCTTATTGATCGCATTCTTACCAGCCATTGTTATCTCAACCGCCTCAGCGTGAAGTCGTTCAATGTATCATTTTATTCCCCACCTTATCACTTGTACGTTATCAATGATCAACACTGTGACCTTTGTCCAGCACGTGTTCATCTAGTGCTGAATCTCTGATCAGTTATTAGTATTCACTGGAATTGCGTGGCTGCTTGCCGACTTGATTGTGTTCCTTGATCCTAGTACTGATTTCTCTTGATATTTGCTCGATATATACTCCCGAGAAACTATTACAGTTGATTTTATATGGGGAATTCGTCGCGCAGTATGAGTGTGTTAATATGCGTTAATATGGATCGGAGCGCTGTACCCCTTTTATACATTACTCTTATACATGTGTTTATTTAAGATTCGACTGATCCCCTCTGACGCTTCCCTAACATAAGTTATAGAAACTGTTGCACGGGAAACTATTTCCATTTTTAGTGCGGGGTATTTTACCCCTTTCAGCTCCTGTTCCTAAAACGAACCACGTTGTTCAATTATAGAACCGCTAAGTGATTTCTCCCCTCACTTGATGAAACCTATATCATTTAGAATAAATTTCATTAAATGACGATATGTGTGCTCAGAACTAACGTGAGATTAAACCAAGAGCAAACGAGTCTTAATCGAGAGATGTTGGGGACAATTTCGTGAATATCAATCGCTCGTTTTAGGAATGTTATTATCAGAAGATTCCAGTTTTTGCGATATATTCAAACTTAAGATGTACTTTCCATTCAAAGGGATTAAATAAATCCATATTTATATGGGCTTTGCCATCACCGGGTACAGATAGCTTAATCATGTCTGAGCTAGGGTGTCAATAAATAGATCATAACAGTTTTATCATCAAAGCTAATTGGTAGCAAATTTTTCAATGAATTCAGACTGTCGCGATTGAACGCTACGTTAACGCAAACTCAAGGTCAAATAATTCATTAATACTTGGATGCATGTAATCAAAGTAACCGATCCAATAAACTGGCAGAGCTAATGGGGAAATTCTTTAGAATCCAATCGTGGGAGCGAATTAGTCGAGCCTGAGAGGGATTACGAACAGCGTACGAATTTAAAATGCCTGGTTTATTTGGTAATTAAGAGAGAATTAACTTAGGAGATTATGGATGTGTTGATCAATTGCTCGTTAACAAATTAAACTCAGGTCTTGTACGCAGCTTATATAAATTTTATCGGGAATTCTATATTGACTGACATAGATGCTTTTTAGCAAGATGGACAAATACATCGGTAAAGTTTTTCCGAAGGCGCCATTTAATGCGTTCACTTTGTCTTGGTAAAATGAATTGAATTCTATGAATCGGACATTATATAAGGCAGTGCACAATTATGTGAGATTTTTGTGCATACACACGCGTACGGTGCAGTAGCGATGAAGCATTCAATCATCTATGCGGTATAATTTCCGTGACCCGAGCTCAACCGTTTGTTACGTTAGCTATCGCATTTTTCGATTGTACCTTGATATTCTATATAAGCGTTATCCAATTTTGCTATACTTTGTAATCTGCCCAGTATTTTACTTTCGTTATGGATAAACTCCTTATCTTTGCATTCAAGAAACTGAGGTAGATTCACGCGATTTTAAACACAAGTTTGGAAAATGCAAACCTACACAGAAATACGATAAAGTAATATTGATCGTGAAAGTTCAGAGCTTAAAGTCAACTACTAAAGTCAACCTGTTAGAATAATATTGGAGAATTACACCAGGATCATGTGTCTCAGCATCCTACATACTGACTTCTAAAGTAGAAGCATTTGAAAGGAATTGCAAAGATAATTTCGAGCAGCGTCACCGCGAACACCACACTCAGGTATATTCTTGCTAACCAATGCAATATTTTTATCTTTTTTAAGCCACTAAGGCTCACGGGGTGCTGTTTACCCGTATTGTGCTGAACACGAAGTGAAACTGGTGAAAAGATTTCAACCAAAAGGCAAGGCTGGCAAACATTTTTCTTCATTCTTCACATGCTTATGGTTTGGAAATAGGATTTAGCCTTTTTTTCCGACTTCGAGAATCGACGAGCAACGAGTTAAACTACTCTACCATCATCACCCTTAAAACCGGGATTATCGTGAACAAATATAAAACTTCGTGGTTTATAGTAGGTGTAAACGGTATAGTCGGACATGACACATGTTTGGTGACGATATGGCCAATGAAATTGACATTAATAGTTTGTTCAATTTGAGAGAAGTAATTCACGTCAAGCTCCACAATACACGTATGAGAAAAGTGAATAAGGAGAAATAACTGTTATCAATATCGGGCATTAGACGGAAATCGATGCCACATGATGTTGCACAATTTGATATTGATATTGTCTGAGAGATCATGAACAAATCATTTCCAAACACATAAGTTCAGTTTAAATATTTTGTTAGCAATGGCCTCATTCGTCCTGTAAATGCCTCAGGGACACTTTGTGGAGTACTGTGTAAACCGCAGAGAACGTATCCTGTGGTTTCACTCAATGGCCGGTGTCTACCAGAAGGCTTCTACGATCGATCTATTAACCTGCCTAGAACAATTGATCTGCAACTAACTTAGTCGATGTTAAGAAATTTGCTTTTCCAGTTTCCGCGTCGTGCGGCTAATGTATCCAGCAGCAGAGAAGCAGATGGAATAGGTAATCGCACAACAAGTTTGCCAGACGAGATTACCAATATTTAAGCTGACGACTGAGTACCACGCTATTGTTGAAATTTATACGCATACTTCTAGAGGTGCAGGGTTCATTCAACTATTCGTTCTACTTTTCAGGTCATGGAATCGCTAGAGGCAATGTCTTTAAATTTGATCTTGTAAAGGCTTTTTAGGACTGTTGGTACCGGTACCTTTCTAGGCGTTGCACCTATGTGTCTTTCGATGATGAATATCCATTTTCATTGATGCCTGTTTACTCTTTGATAATGATCACATTCATTGTTCATGTTTCATTTTCTCACGCATGTATTGCTGAGCTTGACGTGAAATACTGAAAAAAGAGAGATCCATTGTTCTAATTATGACTGCTAATAGTTTCGTTTACTTTATACCGTGAGCCACAGTACGAATACATAGTGTTTCTTGCATTCATTAACCGGACACTGTATCCTCAGTTTAGTTGAGGTTCTGATTATTGATATTTAAAACTTTCAGCCTATTTCTGATTAGATTGAAAAAGTTAATTCGGTAGTAACAGATGAGCATTTCTCATCAAGCTTCACAATACAACCGTAAGAAAATAGAAACAGATTTGATCAACTTCAACCAATAAGCAAACAAATCAATGTCACGTGTTATTTTTTTAAATTGTTTTGTCTACGTGGTTACTGGATTGCATACTCTATCCGTTGAGCAACGACTGACTGGACTTGGACTGTGTACTCTGGAGCGCAGACTCATCCGAGCTGACCTAATCCTAACATACCGAATAATCCATACAGGGTGCCACCCATTCAGACACCTCTTTAAATTTTGTTCCAAGATCCCGACCCGCAGTCACAGCACATTCAGGAATAAAGTAATGTCGCAACTTTCACGTAGTCCGTGTATGATTTTTGTGCAACAGCTTACCGTCAGAAATTACTTCCTCGTCAAACGAAATGATTTTCAAACAAATGTTACGACCTTTATGTTGAATAATACTGTCTTTGCCCCAGTTTAATAAAATCCCTTAGTGATTCATTCTTACACACACTTGGAAAAACAAACTACCCAAGCAGATATTTCCGGGCAAAATTTACTATATCCATGTCAAAATAGAAGTACTTTTACTCCTCCTTTGAAGCACATAGACTCAAACATTAAAGTAACGATTAATTTAACTTTCATACATAGTTCGTATGGTATTGTACAGCTATTTGCTTTTTTCACCACAAATCTCAAATATTGAATCTTGAAATCTTGGATGTTGGCCAAGGGAAGAAAGAATTACAAACAAGTCGTTTTTGGACGCATAAGTTTGGTCGAAATATTTCTCTTGCAATCGCTTCAGCTGTTAGCGAGATGAACCAACCAAGCGTTTGATACACTTTGCGAAGAATCGCGGACATGGTAGAGAATACCTTTACAGGCTTTACTGAGTGCCGCTTGTCATCAGATGAGCTACAACCAAACTAGACACCTTCTTAGGACACACTCTGACTAACCAACTCGGGCGATGTTTAGACACTTGCTTTACCAGTTTCCGCGTTGAACGGCAAAGTTGTCCTTCTCTAAAGGAGCAGATGAATGGATAAATACACATTGAGTTTGCCTGACGCGTGGTAGCTAGTTTTTAAGCTGTTGTCTGAATAATGATTTGTTAGTGAAGTTTATTCTAGCTTTTCCCGTGGTAAAAGTTCTGTTAACTATTTGTTCAAGCTTGCGTGTCAAGGAATCATTGAAGACGAAATTTTTAAATTGAAGCTGACGATATAACGTATTCGTCTGTATTGTTGGTGCTGGTTTTCTTTGTGGATATTCCGTTCTTTGAATTATGATGATTAGCCATGTTTACTTAGAAAACTTCGTTTCATTGCAAGTGCATCTGCCAAATTCTCTTCAGAGCAAATTGCAGATGATCTCGTGAATAGGTTGTGTATCATATTTCGGTTTATATTCATTGGAATGGTGATTAATTTTGAGTAACATAACGGTATGTTGATTTTTGTATATTGGTTGATGTTGATCAGGTCTATTTCTATTTTCTTGCGCTTGTATTGTATAGCTTGATGAGAAATGCCGAAAAGGAATTCCTTCGCTTCCTTCAACTAGTTGAAGCATTGGAATTATGCGCGAAAATGTGACAACAAAAAATATGAAATTATGGTGGCAAATGTACCACATTGAAATGTAATTCCCTGTACGTAAATGGAATTTCAAATGAATAGTTTCAAAGTATAGCAACCTAGACTTCAATTCCAAGGTTGTCGTGGCTGGATTAATTACGATGATCGATTGGTATATGTTCGGGACCGAGTGTGTATTCATGATGCAAAGAAATCTTGAGTGCCATCGGCTTGATCCAGTTTTGGGTAACGTTTCTCTTCTGACACATCAGCTTCCTCAGACCAAGGTTGATAGTCAGAACAGGGAATATGAATAAGTAGCAGTCAATCCACCACCTCGATTTATAACTTAGCACAAAACAGCCTATACTAAGCCTATAATAAGGTATCACGTTAGGTAGGCATGACTAGGATCAATGGTTGAATTGCCTTATACGGTAGATCTAAACCATGTGAAAGTTTCAAGACGCGGCTTTAGACCATATGACGAACGCATACATGTGGAGGAGGTCGAAATATCTATGGTGGATTGTATAGAAATCTCAACAATCTGGCGCGCAGCACAGATGCGAACGTAAATTGTTCATATTCCTCATATGCCTAATAGCAAAAGCTTGTTCGATTTGTATAGCAAGATTAGGCTCGCATAAATGAGTGACTCCGATTCTTGGCCTAACACTCAATTTGGCGCGGTGAAATCTAGGTCGTTAGAGCTCCAGTTTTGAACA
>JACCGJ010002277.1:0-14884 GCA_013407085.1 Atriophallophorus winterbourni
CGATTGGATGATTACTGGGATTAATGACGAGATATTCCGTAACAAAATAAATTATACTCCCCGATTGGCTACAATCTCCACCATGTATACTGAAAAAGTCAAACGACGGATTTGCAAGGACATGATCAGTGGTTCAAAGCAACGACACGTCAAGATCAATCTTTCAAAATATGCCAAATGGATCACATCATTGTAAACGATTTAAACACGTTTGCTAGTTTCTCTGTCAAGTCCTAACTTTGATCGCTTCAAATCTATTCCAATGAATTGATAATGATTTGATGTTTTTCTTTTCTTTGCGTTCAAAATTAGTTCTGATGGTTGTTCAGAAGTCACGTATTTCTTCCGAGGTATCATATCTTCATGACGCTAATCTTCTATCTAACTCGTGTTTGACTATTACTAAAAATGCTAACGTCTGCACTCTGGTCAGTTATAGTTACTAACCATCAGATCTTAAAATAAAGGTTTTGACCAGTTTCGAGACTCGAAACGAATCCGGCATTCATCAGAATAGGGTTAATTAGATATAAGCAGCCATAAATGATGGCCATTGGGAGAAAGGGCACAATATCCAAAACCGTTTCGTTGGCGGTTACTGTTTCATACAAATAAGATATAGACAGATGCCTTTCCCATCTGGGCAACACTGACTTTAATGAATTTAATTTTACTAATTAACGTGAGAGACATTAACTTCGGTAACTACCACATTTAACTAACCAAGTATCATGATTGCGTATTCTAAAGAGATCCAAATCCTTTTGAGCACTCGAACAGCAGTAACACCTCTAACTAAATGAGATGTACAATCAAAAGTGCAACCAAACATCTTGATAACGAGTCCACTCAACTGGTGCACCAAACATCCTAAACACTGAGCTACTTTTCTTGATCAATACATAAAAGTACCGGTGAAAGCCAAGCTAGCCACCACTACATTTCACGTGTCTTCGTTATGCACTGCAAGTATATCATGCATTGCCACCCACTGAAAGAGGATGCTCGTTTAACATCCACGGCGTTGCGAGATTCTTTGCTGCTGACGCAAGGAGTTGGACACACTTTGATTCACGTAATTCTGTTCATCATATCCTATTCTTATTATCTTAGTGTTTAAACATTCCTGACGCTAACCTCTTTATGTATACATGTATATATAAGTTTGGAATTTTATTTAATTCTTTGAAATTAACCATGTCGATTACAGGAGATAAAATGTCGCTGTTACGTCGTACAATATCCCAGTGTTTACGACGCATGAGATGACGTACATATATTCGGATCACATTCCCAGCTGGATTGACTGATATAACATTATTCTATAAGATTGGTAACTGAAGACGTATTAACTACGTTAATTGAAGCTCATCTTCACGCGGCTTTCATCCATTGTGATCGTTTTATGACGCTCGAATGTTCACAGAACGTGGGTCGGTATGTAACCCATGTCAACTTTCGTTCCACCAGCAAGCAGCGAACCAATCACATGCAGGTCACGCGCTAAAATGGGGGAGGGGCGAACATTGAGTGTGAAAGGGGAGTCCAGCGGTGACAGGCTGATGTGTGAACACTCCAAATGCCGAGTAAGGCTTGTTCACAGTTTAGGAGTCGAATGTGGTGCTTATCAAACCTTACAACAACTAGGCTAATTCCCTGAATTTAGTGTAGGAAAGGCGTCAAGCTGATAACTCTTGAACGTGAGAAGAAGTTTCTTAAACTTTTGTCAATTATATTCGCAATAGTCACTGCTACTGCAACTAACTTTTCATCCCGTTTAGAAAATCCGAAATTTCGACATGATTGACATTGCCATCGTAAATTGTTATTTTGTGTCAATGAATCACGATTCTCAAACGACGCGACATTGAGTACATCCCAGGTCTCAATGCAAAGAAACGTGGAAATGTTGCATCTGGAATGTTGTGATGCTTCTGCCTAATCATGTAACTTTTTAAAAGAAAATGATCTTAGTGGGACAAGGTGGATGAAAATTGGCTTTAGGATCTTCATCAGGTCTGGGGTTTAGTTGGTGTTAAAATAGTTGGTCTCTAGTACTGGTTACACATCAGGATTTTATTAAATGGCAATTCTTTCTTATGGTGTACCCGGACGAGTTCCTTGGTTCCTTCTAGTGTGCATGAAGCTTTCATCATAGTCATTCAGATGTGTCGAATTGATGCAAACAGATGCCTAAAAAAGCAAATTTCAACCTCGCTTCAAATATTTTCTGTTAACTCACTTACTAGGAGCTCGTTTCAATGTAACGAACATTATGGAAAAACGTGTTGGATTTCATCATAATACAGCTTACACTGTCTAATATACACCCTGGACAATATATTAGGCTACAAGTATTTGTTTACCAGGATACTAATAGTGTCGAATGAATCCACATTGTATTAATCGAATCCCTTGATTAGAAAGGATGAGTTATCATTGGGTGGTTAGCATTATGGACACACAATCGGTCCCAAACATATCTCAATCGATTGCTAGCCCTATTTATAGTTAGTTAAACAAACTGTAACTTTGATGATACCTTTACAACGGCTTAGAAGGTAAATGTCTTCTACAATGGGCCCACGAAGAGTGCTGAAGAAAGTGTTCGAAGCCCAAACATTTGATCAGCATTTCGAGCCATAGCTCAAAATACACGGGATCAACCCAGTAACCAAAGGCAACTTCCCAAACGTTTTGCACAGGTCCGTTCGCATTGTTCACGTGCTAACGCCATGCGAAATACTTGCTCGCACATCTTACGTGCAATTTCTTTTTAATAACGAAATTGACGGGCTTATGGACATTTCCTAGCCACACACTCCTTAAATGATAACATTTCAACTTTATATGAGTAAGAAAGTAGTAAGTTCACAATTAATAGGAATACGAAAATGTGTTCATTTTTCTAGTTTATGTAAATCAATTCCCTTTACTTCACTGGTTCCATTGTATTGTACGGGTCACAACTTAATCATTTGTATTGATTAAGAAAGAAACAGACTATACCATGTTACTTCTGAAAAATCATAACGAAAACTTTTATACAGTAAATTTCGCATGATCCAAGTTTGACTATGCATAAGTCCATAAATAGATGATCGCTTCAAAATTTGCAGTTGGCCACCAGCACTCTCAGCAAATACTCAAAATCTGGATTTTCAAAATTTTATTCACTGCGTTCCCTTCAAAACCCGCAGTTCAGAACCCTTAATCCGTTCGCTAATCCACCGAAACTTTTACAAGTGACGATCTGCATGAACGTGCCAGAATGATCGAATAGTTTCTCGATTGTGTTGATTTGAGTAGAAAATCAATGGAGAGCGTGAATGTGACGATTCATGTGGCTCAAACGGTTGAACTAACAGTCGGGATGCTCCGATTTTATCACGAATCGGGAGCGATTGTTGAGAAATTAAGGAATAAATTTTGAGGAATACGTTATAAAAAGTAATACAAGAATTTGATCGTACTTATTTTATTACTATGGTGTTGATGGCCTTGAAATTCAGCATGTTAGGGAAGAACGGATTTAGCAAATATTCCATCAATGAACATCGCCTCCAAATTGATTTTCGGTTGATCTCTTCATTCAATGATGCCACAATATTGGTGTCTTCTATAACGAACCAGTTTGCACTCAAGCAGCATGTTTGACCCGCTGCGATCGATATCTATAGAAGTAGTCGTCGTTCGTCATCAACTTCTCTTCTGAACAGCAACCGCTGATATTTAATTCGTTCATTTTATTCCCACCTATCTGACCTTGAAATCGATAATGGATTCAATGTAGTGCTGCGCTCATATCCTCCACGCTTACACGCCGCTAGTTGTTGCGGAGCCAGTAAAATTAAGTTCTGTCTAACCGACATCTCTCGTCGGGAGACAATCGTATCCAACGTCAAAGATTTCAATCACGAGATAAACACCATTATGTCTATCAAACTGTTGAGTTACGCGTCTAAGCCCCCCACCAAAATATTGACAAGACAATATGTGTGATGTGCGCGATCCTACTGAAACACAGCAATTATGCAAGAAAAATGGCAAACCTCAATTGTTCTGCTTCGCAGTGAATCCAAAAAGTCTAATATGCAACAGTAACAATGACAATCAGGTGTCACAACTTCAAAATGAGGGACGCGACCAAATAAAGATAAGATCGAAAACTGATCAGCCCAAATAGTTCAGTTAAACCAAATGCTTGCATTTTTAAAATTACGTGCGAATAAATTTTTTTGAATTGCATTCAGTGAGATTCACAACAGAGTGGTTAAATTGGGTTCTTACAAAGTAAAACGATGTTCAGATACAGAATTACAAAGATAGAAAAGAGAAGTATTCAAGAAGCTTAACATTGTCCAAAGCTGTGATCTGTTGTACCATACACTCGAGATTTAGGAAGAAGAGAATTTTCGCGGGGCCGAACGCAATTTCCAATGTTTGACAGATAAAAAACCCAATCATTTTGACCGAAAAATATCTGCGGACTTGTGTTACGAAGAGAAGAATTCGAAAAGCAATTCTATGGTTTACACGAAATTTTATCCACCAAATTTAGCAAAGAGATTAATAAACAAGTTATAAAAATAAACATTCTATGAAAAGAGTTGAATTGCTAGTCTCACATTCAAATCCGACACAGCCTTGTTCTAATTTACAAGAGCCATCAAAAGGCATCCATAGTTGTGGGATAACTCGACTAAGTTTCAGCCATCATGTTTTTTCAAAATTCTTTCAAAGTTTTTCTACTGCCTTCTGATGTTAAAAATGTAAACAACTCACGTAATTCGTAGTAAGAGCTGACAATGTTCTTTTATTTTCATGTTCAGAAGAGGCTGTGCAACTGTGATCATTCGAGAGTACGGATTGCAGGATCGGGATTTCAATTAGTAGGTCAGTATACAGTGTCCATGTGTGAATTGGTCACGTACTACTAACAGCGTGTGATTTCGCACAAATTTCATTGTTTTAATTGAATAATGATCAAAATATGACTATTGTGTTGGTGATTACAAACTGTGACCTATTGATGACATAATCTGTCTAATGGTTTGTGTGTAACTTGAATGTTCACACCTAGAAACATTGGCAGACCTGTGACTGTAACAGCTATCAATTCAAACCCGCATAAATCACAAATGACGGGTGATAATTTGTTCTTAAACCGAAGCGACAATGATTATATTATCATGATTTCCATCACTTGATATCTGATTTCCTACTCTTTGTATTTCCATGTATTCCATCCGCATTAACCTATTCTAATGATCTTTGGAAGTAAGTTGACTTTTGTAAACCACAGATATCGTTCATTTATGAGTAAAAGATGGGCAAAGTAAGGCTAGGTTCAAATTCAGTAGATACGAAATACCTCTAGAAAAGATGGAAACCTGGGCTTATCGCTTGGAATGCAATTTCGTCAAAACTTTGTTATCATTTCCCTTTCGAGCTCTTCATAACGGAGTCCACAGATTGAGCGAGCGGTGGTCGATAGACTGGATCCACAAATTTGACGAGAGAGCCGCGGAGGATGCTGATATACTCCGTGAATATATCGAAACGCGCGAACAATTTACTCAAACCGTTTGGGTAAGAAAATAAGGTAGACATCGGAATAATCGAGGATTCCTGTGATCTGGCGACCGTATATATAATTTTTACATTGGCTGAAACGATATCTTACACAAGTATTATCCTAACATTTTTAAAACGGGTCATTATTGAAAGCGGAACGTTGTTTTCTATGTTTGGGTTTATTTATAAACTGCTGGAGCCAATGCATATGCTATCAAATGGATATGTTGAACGCGTCCATGTGGGTCGATATTAGTTAGAAGCAGTTCATTTCAGCAGTTGATGAAGTATTCGTTTCGATTGAGTTTTATAATATTAGTAATAGGCGCACAGTAAATAAAAGAGGAGCTTAAACACTGATTACATTTCACGTGTGACAGCCAGCTGCGCATAGGAATAAATTAGCATAAACAGTTTAACATTCAGTGACAGCCTCAATCAATTTGTCTCCACAGCATTCGAAATCACCCGTGTTCATACCTAAATTGAAAGTTGTTGTACGAGAATGTGAATAAAGACACCAGTGGTAAAATTACATGAACGGGTCGTCTGAAAATAGAGTTAGGATGGCTACGGCTTTGACAGCAGATTCTTTCATTACAGATTATGACTATTAATTTAGATGAACCTTGATCTGTGTAGCCGGATCATTTGTCCGTGATGTGGCTTCCTGATCAGGAGGAATAATGATATACACATTTAAACGCCGGACGGATTTTTGTTAAAAGAATAATGCCAAGCAGAATAATGAAGAGTCCATGACTTTATCAAAAGAGGATCCCGTGCAGAATGCCATTCACGGAAGGTTCTCTCTTTCAAACAAATTCGGTACATACAGCAATTGGTGCATCCGATTTCAGAATGACGATAAACCTTACACTTAAGTTGAAGAACGATCATCTCATGTCGTCGAAAGTGTGGTAATTACCCTGCGTTAAATAGTGGTGGTCAGTTTAACTTATGTTACGGATCAGCATGAATACTCATACTACTATTTGCCATTGAACAATTTACAGAACTACCACTTTAATTAATACGTCAGCAGGAAATGTCAGATCATAGGGACATGTCCAGTTTGAATATTGTAATTGTTGTAGAAAGCAATATCGCGATAGTCCAAACAACGACAGATATTACTCACCACATCCTGTCGTAACATGACAGCCATTGAAAGTTCTTGTTACTCCACTATTTGCTTTCAAACATCGAAACATTTTGATTCTGCTATGCGCCAGAAAATTTCTCGCATTCGCTTTTCAATTATCAAAGACACCGCATCGATTTGCCTCAGTAATATGAACACATGGATTGCCACAGCAAGACTAAAACTCGGAAGAAGTGTGTTAAATTCAGTTACATTTCATTAGAGATCTTTGAACTGGAAAACATTGGCGTATAACTATGTTTAGTTCGCCGAATGATATTTTGTTCCAGGGTCGCCTAAGCAAAAAGAGCAAAATTATATCACTCAAATTATTTCCGATCCCAGGAAATAAAATTTCCACTTATGAAGAAAATTCAATAAACGATTAAAATTAATAGTTGTATATCCACAATTAAGCAACCGTATCAGAGAATCGAGACTTCACGTAAAATGACCGTGGATTAGCTGACCACATCGCCCCAGTAATTAAAGTTTCGATTCAACAATCCGCTCAATGATCACACGGTAACCGACGCTTAATGCTAATGACCCTAGCAACCACGTGGGCTATGGGGTTGAATCTGAGGAGGATACGGGATGAAAGTTAAGACAAGAGCCCAATTCACACGTATCATTCACGGTATTTCGATCCTTACTGGTTTGTGATCAGCTCTCCGATTATAGGTTGTAAGATGGGAGGGATTGTGACGTCCTAGTGACAAAAAGCATATGGTGAGATCAATTTCTTTTTGTATCCAACGAATCATTGTAAATAGTATAAATCAGCGTTTCAAGCATCAATGCAGTCTGTTGTCTCGCTACAAATAAATAAACATTATTCATTATAACGTAAAATCATAGATCCTCGATCCGTTAGGAAAACAGTCTTGCTTATCAATGAAGCGTAACCATTCAGAGCATAAATTAAACAAATATTGATCACTCTGAAAACGACGAAACAAAATATATGTTTGATAAAAGCGTGTAAATACGCTTGTTTTTGCTCCTTTGGACAACATATGACTGAATTTGAGGCTTTTAGACATCTAAACTAGTTTGTTGTAAAACGTGAAACAGAAATTTTTAATGCGATTTGGACCACACTTTAAATCTCCCTTGAGTTGTTCGTCTACAAATTGCCCGGTTTGATTGACCGTTCGGATCTGTCAAAAACAAGGCTATCAGTAACAAATGAATGACCGGGTAGCCCAAATGCGAAACTCTTGTAAGTTCATTTAGGTTTCGCTGTTCTGACAATGTAGCTAGCGTTGATTGTTTGAAAACGACGCCTATTATAATGAAGGGGCATGATTTGTTTGTTTGATTGATTATTGAACACACAAGTTGTAAAGGTCAGCCTATGCTCGCCAATCACACCAAACCGACCCCTGTCTGGGTTTCTGATCTTATTCATATTGTAGGGGCAATACGTGTAGGCGACAAAATATTCTTGGCTGTGTTTGATGGCCATCTAGGGGGGCGCTCGTGCGCTACTGAGGATCAAAACTCCCACCCACATTGCCACCTGAAACACACTGACAATATATCAGGGTTTCCGTTCAGAAAAAGTTTATGTTAAATAGATCCTCCCCGGTGAACCGACGCATTCACGGTACCAGGAAGCCGTGAACTCGAAACCGAGTGTGGATGACAAGTGAGGGAACAATAAATCCAGCACGAACGCTAATCCTCGTTAAATTAAGCAATTATATGTGCAGACGATCAACACTGTATGCATCCGATCAGAATGGATTAGCCGATCATCAAATTGTCCAGATATTTGAACAATGGCCCATCAAAAATCATAACCACGGGTCACACATTGGACGTCTGCTTGGAGACGGTGAAATACTTACTATCGTCTATTAATTGGCTTATAGCAGCAGGAATTTCTATCACATCAATGGGACCTTATAAAAGTTTAACGCACTTCCTATGACTATTATAAATTGGCGGTATTTATTCAAGCCATGTTGCGATGTATGATGTGGTCACCCTTTTCACCGTTTTTAATCCTTAACCTCACGTGAAATCGTAGAGGAATGGATTGGTTACTGTGCCGCGATAAGTCAAAATGCTAAATAAATGCCAGTAGGAACCGAACTGCTTGCTACGACAGATTTACGCCGCTTGCAACGATGGAAAACCGCTCCCGTTGAACTTGTTCGAATATAATACGAAGCGGACTTGCATGAAAGTGCATTCGTCTGCAGTTTCGTATTTTAGAGAAAACATATAACTAAATTAGTTATCAGATATAAAGAGCTGCGACTGTCTACACGCTACAGTGTTACATCATTCATTGATACCTTAAATTCCTATACCGAATTACGCAACATGAAATTATCTCAGCCAAAATGAAGCATCAAATGAGCAGTTTGGAATCAGATGGAGTGATCTAAAAAGGTTAGATTGATTGTTCTCTGATGGATATTCTACATTGTCTGTAGGAGCCATGGTGTGATTCACTGTAAAAGTGATTTGGACTATTCAGATCGCAGGCCAAAGTGCATTTGCATTCAATGCAATCTGTGCCACTTAGAGCGCGGGCAGTTCATTTTGAGGGAGCAGGCATCTGATGAATTAGAAATTGAATTACCATTGAACTATTGGTGAAACAAAAGAAAGAGAGAAATCAAAACATTGGAACATGATTAAGAAAGATCGGATAATAGAGTGTGTTATACCAGATTGCATTCAACATTATTGCCGTTAAAACGGATAGATAATTACTCCGAATTACACACTGAGAATGCATCTGCCACTTGCTTACTCGCCAAACTGTAACTCAGAAAAATGTTGAGAGTGCTTGAATCTGTAAAATACAGATTATGTTGGCCATATGCCAGTGATTCCGCCATTCTGATTTATTTGCGGCACCATTGTACAGGTGTTGACCTCAGTAGAACAGACACAACTGTGTCAACATAACCAAGACAATGATGACCGCAAGCACAACCAAGATGATCGAGATTCGTCTTATATTAGCGGATGTACGCAGCTGGTGAGAGGCTTCTTTCCCCTAATGCCGAAAATAACATGCTCCATTTTATTACTGGCAAATAACAAGATGATCAGAAGGAGAAAAAGGTCACTTAGCTTTGAACACGTTTTATTTCAGCAATGATATAATGCAATAAAAGTTTCAGAAATTTAATCGCGTTTCCAACACACGTCGATGTATTTGGCTCTAATGCGCAAATGTACCATGAAAATTAATGTAGTTTGCTATAGAAAGGTGGATGCCTCACCTCTAGAGGTCTTGTCTTACAAGTTTACTTCATAGAGTGTACGCAATATTTTGCTACCTGAAGGGGTTAAGTGAATGCTTTTAGTGTTTCACATTATTTATTAAGCTTAGAAGTACCCGAAAACCACTTGCATGAAATTTGTGGATCCATTTTATTGAATGACATTCATTGAATTGATGAAACTCTGATACAAAGAAACAAAGTCGCAACAATCAAATACAGTAGGATGAGAACATCATTGGTTATGACATTCTATATCATACATTAAATCGTTGAGCATCGAAAAAAACAAAATTATTGATATAAATTGGTTCGAATATGTTTGGGACCGATCGTGTATTCATAATACAAAGAGCAGCTTTCAAACTTGAAAAAGATGAATTGAGTAGATTTTAACTTTCTAAGTTTGCTACATATTGAATGATTTCATTGCATCGATTTTTTAGAAACGTCCAGAGAAACACGTGTAAGTGGCGAAAATTTGTGATTGATTTTTATTTACCAAAATCGAAGAGCAATCTTGCACGTTTCGAAATTATCTCGGACATTTCACCTACGAAATCTGGCAGGCGCTACTTCGGACCATATGTCCACATAATCGCTCTATTCGAGTGATTCCTTACCAAAACTGTGAGTGCAATTTAGACAAAGTAGGATTGTCACCAAAGTGTAACCCATCTTTGCTAATGTATGTAAGAATGCTGCTGTTTCTCACATGCGAGGCAGCAATGTTTGCACAAGTGTAACGACTGTCACTACTGAGGCTACATCGATCACGCGGTTGCACGATCTACAAATATGACCGAGTTAAAGCATTGTTTAGTAAATAGTCTTCATTGTTCAAAACCATGGATTTATTACCGGATTGACATGGTGTTTGTTGAACAAGGAGATTCTCATATGCCATCAGAGCTAGCAATGAAATGATATAAACGTTTAATAATATGAATAAACTTTTGCGGATAGGGTTTTGAAAAGTCCTAAATTACACAGTTTTACTACTAATGTTTTTGAATGCATAATTCTTGTAGATAATTAGAAAAAACAGGAATTCTGTCGTCCCATACCTAGCCCGCTATTTCGTTGATCAAACAGCCATCATAGCTTACTCTCAAGAACGGCATCGTTCGCTAATGGGCTGCTTTTTGTGGGCATGCAAAGACCTTAGCCTGATGATCATCACGAACAAGACCAAATTCCTTAAGAAAAAAGACTGTATCGCCTCTCAACAACACTTTTGAATACTGTCCGCTGCAATGAGTACATCATTTCTCATATATTGGTTCAACTATTGTAAATAACCCCTCGCTAAACACGGATGTCGATAATCAGAGCAATTGCATTCCAATGCATGGGGCACCCAAAAGCTGACCGCAAAAACAATAGCGATGGTAAGCAGCGCTTGCGTACTAAATGCTTTACTGCATGGGAGCGCAACCAGGACAATCGACGCAAGAAGAACAATACAGAAGAATAATGCTTTCCGTTTAAGCAGCATCCGTCGTATTTCTGGTATTTCGTGGATAGACAATGCAACAAATAAAGATCTTCTTTCTAAAGCTGGTCTACAGAGCATGTTAAACCTACTACTACAGCGGCCAGAAGAGGCGCATACCTCAGGAGCTACACTACGAAGAGTTGAAATCAGGAAATCGACCTTTAGACGGACCACCGTTGTGGTAAAACGTTTATAAAATAGAAATGTAAACTCTCGACTTTAGTCTTACGGGTTAAAAAGAACTTGATCTTGTCCGGTCTTAAGGTTAAGGAAGAGCAGATGCTACTCTAGGATGCTGAACTTAAGTCACATCTAAACCGTGCAACTGCCACCGATCTGTCGAGCTCTGCCATCTCTGTGAAGCATCAGCTCACTTACGCTTGCGATGTGCTTCCGTGGTAGACATCGAACGAAGGAGCACAACAACGAGGGGCAGTATCAAATTTATTCCAAGGCAAGATTTACTTGTCCTAATGACATTAAGGAAGCCGATTTAAAACAGCATCCGGCTTCATACGATCAACGATACTATTATTATTTAAGCTAACACTTCACATCACTTAAATTTACTCAAAGTAATTCTTTACAGAATACCCGATACAAACTCATTAATCGGCATTCTCCTTACCGACCGTCACCAAACTTGTTCAGCTCAACAGCAGACGCTTCTCGATGTCTCATACGCGAGATCAAGAAGCACACAGAAATCTTGAACAAAGAAGATGTCATGCTATATTCATTTCAAAGTTGAAGCACACCAAAAATTAAACTGTTTACTTTAACAACATAAGGAAATTTTTCTTGACAGGAGCATGTTTTCACAACCGCCGTTCTAAATTGTATCAACCAATCGAGCGATCCATGTAACTTAAAACTTGTGGTCGGAAGTATGTTTGTGTAATGCAATCATGCAGGTAACATATGTTTGACAATCCTCACGCAAGAGTGAGAGCAAACAGAATATTTTCAATGAAGATTAAAGTAATAAGCGGATGTTTTACAAAAATGTGTGCGAGGACCGCTGCTATTTCTGCATTATATATACGGCTTGCCGCCCCAACATTCATAACATCTGAAATGGTGCTTTTCGTGGAATATATGAAAATTTGGATGCAAATAATTCTGTTGCTAATTACAAAAAGAATGGGATACAATGCTATATTGGGCCACTGCAAATGATTTGCCGTTCAACAGACAGAAAAGCAAGATACTCAATCTTTGCTAAAAATTTCCTCGTAGATATTGATTAGGAACTGAAGGCTAGGCATGGAGCTCCGTAGAAAAACACATTGGAATATGAATTTGTGGAATGCTTAAGCACGCAGTTCATTGTCAGATGTTTACAGACGGCATTCCAGGTTGTAGGGAATCTTTTGAGGAATCTTTAGAAGATGCTCACCAGTAATGTCTCCATTCGTACAACGATGGATCATGCTGTGGAACTCTGGGCATCATGGAGGCAAAAACATTGCCCTCTAAGATAAAATTTATTAAAGACCGAGAAGATTTATGGTGGTTCGTTGTAATGCAACGTCTCAGATTGAATTTACCCAAAGCAGGATACACTGCGATATTATTCCAACCTATGAAATAGTGTCTACCGAAGGACACTTATGAAAACACTTGATTCATAAGTGTGGTTAGAAAGTGACACGGAGACATACCATATCCATCTACATCACAAGTTCACGCATTTATTATCTACGCCATTTTTTTACCGAATCCACTATCAGATTAGGAATTCTTTCTATTAACATATGATGGACTAGTGGCGAATTGCATAATTTTAGAACAAAATTGTGCCTAAACAAAGTTATACTTGAATGCCAGTGTTACATAGGGTTCGTACAACGAACTACGTTGTATAAACACAAACTTACATAGTGATTTCTGGTCAAGTATTCAAGGCGCTTATGGATGACCAAAGCAATGTGTTGCTCACATCCCCCGCACGTACACACCACTACCGGTTTCTGGCTGTTTGCCGTTATCAGGTGGATACAGTAAGATTAATTTCAGTGAGCCATGAAACAGTGAATAGGTGGTAAACAAAGTAATACTTGAATGCCACTGTTATATATGGTTCGAACAACGAACCACGGTGTTCAAACACGGAATTACATAGTGATTCCTGGTGAAGCACTCAAGGCGCTTATGCATGACCAAAATAATGTGTACATAAATTTATAAATTTTAAATCATAAATAATTGAATGCTCGAAATAGAGGAACTCATTAGCGAAGCATCCATAAATGTAGTGTCAAAACTCTTTTCCCCAAAGAAAGCAATAAGTAACTTTGGATGAAGTAGTGAGACATATAATGCATGCAGCAAATGCATCAGTATATTTTAATGCAATTTGAATCATTGGGTCACAAAGAAAATTACGTCCCCACAAGACAAAACGTATTATCACATGTCATAAAGCGATTCTCTCGCAAATGTCGCACAATAAGTTTGTAGTTTTCTAGCAGGGACTCGGTATTCAAGGTTTACAAATAAGAATCGAAAAGTTTAATGATTGATGAACATATTGGATATTAAATAACACCCATTAAGTCTATCCACATGTTTTGTAACTCATCATCCAGGAAAGATATAACAATGTGGCAATGATATGGACTCAAATCATTTGCTTAAAATAAAACTCTTTGTTACATAGCAAACATTTGCAGCATGCATTTCCTGTATAGCTTGTATTACATATTGATGAAAAATTCCTTCACCACTGGAAACATGATTTACGTCATTGCGAAATCACAACGTTGCTATACGAATGTGTGGTATAAACTCTCTACCGGTCTTTAACTATGGTAGATTAGCTTGTTATATTAGCTGACTAATTTTAATATACACTACAGAATATTGCTACCACATGTGCCCAAACCATGTAGAGCATTTGGGAAACCAATAACCAAAGGCGAAAACCGTGTAAAATAACATTTAATTCACCGAAATCGGTTACGGGCAGAGGTGCCTGCCTCTTTACACATGGCTGTTGGAAATCCCGACTCTCAGTTTACTCAGACACGCACATCCCTCTACATCGGGTATTATTTACGTCGCGGGCGGAAATCCATTCATATAAAACTGTAAGAAGTCTCCTCCACGCACATGTCTATCCAGGCTCTCTGAATATTTCAAAGGAAACGAACCAGTCAATTAGTATACGTTGTGGTTAGGGTGAAAAATAATCAGTTCAGATATCGGTGGCTTTATGTTTGGATTGGGTTCAAGGTTATTATTGATTCCAGTGGAGTGGAATCTACGTAAACAAACATTGTAGCTTTGTATGTGACAAACATATGAATGCTTTCACGTATTATTCAAGAGGTGAAACATTTATTTCTGTAGCATACCACCCAGAAAGTTTATTGTTTATTTAGCAGTATATGGTAAATCTCCAGCTGTGCT
>JACCGJ010002283.1:0-19908 GCA_013407085.1 Atriophallophorus winterbourni
GCCTCCCTTGTAACGTTTCGCGTACACAACATATCTTATTACGACTTACAGCAATTCATACACAAGTGTAAACTTTCAAACGTCCAGCGCTCTGTAGACTCATACTTCTGTGCTCTTGTGTCCCATCTCGTCCTGTCTGGATAAATTACATATTTTGGATTTCTCTTAACACAAGCATTGTGAACATAACATTTCCGGATGCAAAACAAGCAATTTAAAAAATCCATTTTTTTACATTTTGAACCAAACAAGACCTACACGGGCAAGTTTGAGTGCAACACTGAATATTGGATTGCCCCCATTCGAAAGAGCTCGTCTTCCAACTTCGCTTGGCACATTGGACCGGAAAAACTTATCAAATCTCAAGGATCTACGATGAATTTGGTCATCCACCTTTCCTGTGGCCAGATTATTCACTCACCCACTTCCAGCAACTTTTAATTCACTTCGGACTTGACCTCTCTTCATTCGAGTCGACGCGCGCATACCCATTTGAAACTCAGTCGATCGATAAATCTTTTCACCCCGGCGTCATGACCTTACAAGCGAAGCCCAGCGGCGGCGGTCACATGTGCCAAAATTTGTCGGAAGGCGGTAAGTCAAAAAGATCGACACACTAGCTGTTTTATTTGTCACGATAAAGTTTATATGAAGTGTGACATTACCCTGACTACTGATGCTATTGCAATTATCAATAAACACGAAATGCCGGGAATATGCTATATCTGTCAATTATGCAGAATTGAGTCTAGAAACTGTACAAAGACGACTGTGAGCACACAGTCTGATACTAATATGGGGATGTTGAATTTAGAGGAAGGCATACATAGAATTGTAGGTTTGTTAAATGACTTATTGATTGGCAAACGGAAGTCAAAACTTTAGCGTGAAGAGCGTATTTCATCTCCGGTTCTAAGGCAAAAAATGCGATGATCAACATAGAGACATTCGACCTAGCAATTCGAAACAACTGAGCTGATCCCATGATCCGCCTTCTTTGGCATGGTCTGAACCAAATCCAAAACAATCGGCGAATAAAAGGCGAGCCATTAAACAACCAACTGACTCCAACACGGATAATGCTTTGGAGAAACGAAATAACATTTCCACCAATCGTAAGGCACACTCGTTGATTGACATCTCTACTGACGTTCCTGAGCCTCGATGCACCCTCTTCAAAGACCGTCAAAAACACGACGAAGAATAATGGAAGGAACTGTGTGGAATGATGAAGCTTGGAACAGTAGTGCTGTTAACAATGACTTGTTTAACTAGACGAGTACGCAAGTGATCACTGAGGTAAACCATCTTATCAGTTCAACGATTTTGGAACTATCACTGAATGAATCTGAGACTAAAGCTATTGGTGTGACGAAAAAGAAAAAAACAGGGTTAGTCCCGTGTGGAATCATCTAAAAAACGACCAGGGCCGTAGAAAATTTTCACAGAGATGTGTTGTTATGGTCAACCTCAGCTGGACACTCTAAAGCTGCTGTAACCGACTCACAATATCAAGCCCAAAATGGTTTAAATTCTAAAAAGTCTGACTTTTAGTATGCAATAAGAACTCCCCATACGTACTGAGCGTGATATGTACGAACGTTATCGAGTCCAAAGAAAGCCTTTTCGATAGCAAACAGAAACACGAACTCGAGAAGAGGTCTCATCTTTGCCACCTGTTGTTGGCCTCCGTCGGTCGATGTCGACTATGGATGTACATCACATCGCATGAATTTCATGTTTTGCAACTTTTTGAATGACTAAACAGTCCGATTCGGGAGGAACAATCTCTCCCGCAGCGCTTGCAACGGTAGTCAGAACTCTGTTGTATTGCATCAGTTGCACGTCGGCGGCGTGATCTGCGTTCAGCAGCCAAGAGCTGTATTTGCTCCTCTCCGGCTTGCAGTCGACGCTTTGCACAATGCCTCCAAAGTGAGCGGTCAAAAGCAAGTTCCTCCCAGCTTGTGGGGTCAATGTCAAGAGCTTTCATATCATCTTTGCCACCTAATGCAGCTCATATTGGTAAACCTCGCTTGCTAAAGGTCACACTGAAATTCGGTGCTGATATGAAGAACGTAATGCTGAATGCGTACCTGCTCAAGACAGATCCCGACCCACACTGATGCATATATCCCGACGTACCATGGTGGGAAAGGAAGGGTATTTTGATCGCCAAGGAAAAATGGTTTCACGAAGTACCAGAAAATACTTCTCGACCATCGTTTCAGGAAACCGTAGAGCGCGATGTCAATCAATGGCACTACATTGCGTGTTCACTTGATATTTCTAATGCCGTTGTTGTGGACAATTTTCGAGTTCCTTTTTCGCCAAAATATAAAGGGATGGACCGAAACCCCTGAAGATTACGTTCTTGACCAGCGCTATGACCGAAATAGTAAGGTCGGAATGGATAAATGGGAGAAGAACATTACAATAGTATGTTAGACTTTGCTCATCCGAACCCATTGCCATAAATCACGCGCTCCCGAGTCTGGATACAGCGGATAGCAGCGTTTCCATCAAAATGGATAAAATCAGTACATCAAAATACGTCGTATGTCCGGCTTAATTCGAGTCGGACCTAGCAATTCACAACGAGAACTAATTGTCGTTTCTGACGATCGGCGAGCAATTAAAAGCTCGCATGCTTAATCATCCCATGCACTGACTATTCATAGGGATCCGGCATCACACTGTTTAACGCTTTATCACACACCACATGATTTATCATTACATAAAGCAGTATGGATCAAATGTGTTTATACAAATGCTCAATATGCAGTCAACAATTTGGCGGAACTGATTAAACTCTGTGTAGACAATTCCCCTGATCTTATCGCTGTGACTGAAACTTTGTATCAATCGAGTATGACCGACAGTGAACTTTCTATTCCACATATGACATTCCAACGCCGTGACCGTGGTGGCGTTTGAAGCGGTGTTGTGTTGTATTGTCACAACATCACATCAGATACTGATTTTTCACTCACTGACATGGTTTGGTGCTCACTTGACCTGGAATCTGATGACAGCTGTACAATTGTGATCACTCACCAACATCCACCGCAGAACACAACGATGTGCTAGTTGAAAGACTTCAGCGCTCAATGATCGACAGCACGCTCAAATGCTAATCTTCGGTGACTACACTCAAGAGGCCAGCATCAGATAAACTCACTGAAGCACACTTAATCGCGAGACACTTAATCCGCAGATGATTATGTGTGTCTCGAATAAGTGACCGGACACCAGTTTATCAAACTCAGTAGAAGCTCTAACTGAACAAATAATTGACCAAATATAGTTGTAAAATGACACCTACAGCGAATAAATACGATGAAATCCCCAGGTGGGGACAACATTACCGCAGCGATTCTACGTGCATGTTATAGACAGCTTTCATACAGTCTAGCGGAGGTTTTTGTCCGAAGTCTTCGTGACGGGTGCGTACCGTCAGCATGGAAAGCTGGTGTGATAACAACAATTTACAAGGGTGGCTGTCGTTCCGATTTGCTTTTAGTGGAATTTACTATCACAGTATATTGTGAACCCACCTACGATCCTTTATTTCAAATCGAAACTGGATGTTTATATCGAACAGCACTTCACTATCGGCTCTGTATATTGAGGCCAAATGAACCCATACAAACCAAACAACTCAAAATAATTTTGATTGCATTCTGTGGATTTTTTTTTCAAAGCTGTCATCCAATGGTTCATGTAAAGCGATTGCTTTTTTGAACATAAAATCTTGATTCTCGATTCTTGCTCGAAAAAACTATACATCTTGACCCCATGCATCTACATTTGTCATCCCACCAATCGAAAATAATTTCCGCCCTTTGGAGTTTTACCTGATACTTGAACTGCTCAGCAAGCAATAAAATCGCTTTTTTCTTGTTCAATTGTAGTCCTCATATTATTCTGTGTTTTTGGTAAAGCTTTATGCTTTTTAGATAATTAAAATTGAATTGAATATTGAAAAACTTCGATATGGTGCATAACTTCAAATGTAGTTTCTTTGTAGACAGCTGAGATTTATGGATACCGATGTCACACCAAAACACAGAAAGTTTACAAGTTCCTCGTTAAACTACTACAATTTAAAATGTCATAATTCCAACTCCATTGTATTTTTTCACATACTACATACAATACTCCAAGAATAGTTTGAATTATCAGTAGTTTGGCGCGGGTTTCACAAGCAATCTTCACGTATGTGATACATCACGGTGTCGTGACTTGCAACCGTGATGGAGAATGAATCCCAAAGGTGTACGGGCTTGTACTCGTCCCCGGTGAACACGTCTGTCCGTATGAAGGATGTAGTGTGTCGGTTAGTCCGGGAAATCAACATCTCATATAGTGCAACCAATACGGTTTGCTCAGACTCTCCTCCGTTCACGAACGCGATTGCCCAAGTGTCAGGTTGGTCAAATAATTGTCGGGACCAAAACTACATGTGATGAGAAATTTTTTGTATTTATGATTAAAAATTAATGATTAACAGGATTATAAATTGGCAATTTCGAAACTGAGTCCCAACCATTTGGTACTGTTATCACACAAACGAAATAATCTTAAGATATTCCACAAACATCATCTATCAGTAAGTAAAACGTGTAAAATCGGGTACCTCTCAATGTCGATTTTATTAGATTAACATTTGTCGTAATAGTTATTCAAAGTAATTTAAAGTTTTAATGGTCCGAAAAGCAAATACTTTACAGTAACTGCAGATTAAAAATATACGGAATGCATAAAAACAACACAAATATTTTATCAATATCGAAAGTCAGCACGTGTATTCTGGTGCAAGGTTGGATTTGGTCAAAATATAATTGTCATGTTCAGCCTTGAACACACTCAGGCTTGATGCGCAAATGATATGTGGATGCAGCAAAGAAAAAACTTCGACAATTTGATCTGGAGGGTGGAATAATTAACTTGTAGCCCTGCGATCTGCTACCACGTGCTTCTTGCCGATGAAACAGGTGTTCAAGTGGGTGATCCACAGTATGCAGAATGTTGAACAGCAAGAACAAGTCACCCTGAGAAGACGGTACGAAAAGTCAATGAGGTTTAGAGTTGCAATCCGCTCCTCGTATGGCCCGATCACCAGTTTTGTAGCGCGGTGGTATACCCGTTGCATCAAGGTCATGTCCTTTTGTAACCATGCGGACCATGCTTGAACAGCATAAATTTTAATTCATTTCGCGTTATTTCAGTGGTAAAACCGTTACGTGTCTCATGCAACTGATAGCTGGTTTCGATTCATTACCAGCGCTTCCCACGATATTTACTTAACGAATATTTTTCCATCATACCGCGAAAACACCTGACATTTTTTCTAACTACACAACCCTCGATGTTCCTAGTGCCTCCGTTTTTTTGTATAAATTGATTGTCCTCATACGAATATCTTATGGGGTTGTACAGCTACAAGCTTTTTATACCATAAATTCTTGAATTCTTGAATCAATGTGTATTCAATTCAATTCAATTCGGTTCAATTTTAATGGTCTAAAATGCATATAGCTTTACAAAAAAACCACAGAATAATATGACGACAACGAATAATATAACAAGCAAAAATGGGATTAGATTGCTTACTGAGCAGTTCAAGATTCAAGTAAATATCCAAAGGGCAGAAATTGTTTTCGAATGGTGGGATAACAAATGTAGGTGCATGGTGTTAAGATGTATAGTTTTCTTCGATGCCCGGGTTTAGGGTCAAAAAGGCATCAAGGCTTCTCTTGAAAGTTTGCTGGTTTGGTGAGCTTACAACATTATCTGGCAGATTGTTCCAAGTAAAACAAACTCGCACGGCAAAAAATGTCGTCTGCAGTTTAGTCTCGAGTGAGGGACAGTTAGAGTAAATCTGTGAGCTCGTGCATTATGCGAGCTCCGTAGATCCAATAAGCATTGTAGAGGGTGATTTTCGGTATTCAAAATATTGTAAACCAGAATCAAATCCCCTCGGAGACGACGACGTGGATAATCAAATAAATTTAGCGTTTTGATTCGCTCATTGTAGGGTTTCCGGCTGAGTCCAGTGGCAAGTTTGGTAGCTCGATGATATATTCGAGGAATGGTACGAAACATAAATTTTTCATCATGCCTTATAAAGCCCTGCTCACGGCAAGTAAGTTTATGATTTCATTACCTATTCAAACCGAAATGTACTTTTTATCACACAGTTTTACCATCTGACCTGGGTCTTGTAAATCATCGTTTATTCATGCATCTCATTTATAAATAATCGTTGAACATAGAATTCAACAAATCATAGATTTTAAAATAATACTTACCTGAATTCCAGACATGTTTCCAACGAAACGCGGCATCCTAGAACCCGAATCTTGATCGATGGCAATCAACCGACGATTTTTCAACAAACCTAGAGCGAAGTCGTCGAAGGATCCAACATCGGACCGAATGAATAGAGGCGAAGCAAACAAACACCACATTGCCATCTGCGTACGCTGCTCTTCATGTGTCAAGAATTTGTCACCAACTGTCAGAGGTCCCATATCATTCCATCTTCCTGGACTGACAATTCCATAGAGCAGATTTGCATCATTCCGAATCAATTCGATCGCGTTAAGAATACTGATCCAATCAAGAGCTGGATCTCTATACGGGGTCCAAGAATTACAGTTCGGCAGTATGCGATCCCAATCCCACTGAGCGAATGAAGTACAACCATATTCTCGCCTGCATCCAGCGGAACACGCCAAAAATTGCGAATCTCCCAACATCAATTGCTCTTTTATGTATTTTCCAAATAGTTCATTGCCAATTTCATTGATTTTAACGTTGCCAACGATTGACACGTATTTAACTTGCCACTCAGATATTGCATCTACATCTTGGTATATATGAGCGTCATCTGTTAACAGCGATACACCAAGTTTCATATGCTTCGTCCGTAAGTTGAGACTAAGATTCAGCAGACCCTATTCAAGTTAAAAACGAGAAAAATGGAAAAAGAATGAACACGCAAAACATGAACGCGACAAATGATTGTTCAACAGTTCATCGACAACAAGATTTGATACAGCGATTTGCAATCACATAGGATGAATGATGCTAAAATAGCAGATGATTCGTGTAAATTCAGAGTATAAGTAGAACCTATATTTTAATACAATTCATTCATAATCACACATACACAATCCATTATCGGTTTCGTGTTGTTTACACTCATCAGGTTGGGTCGTTTTCGTCATGGTCTGCGTGTCTTGAAACAATGGAGAAATGCTAACGTGTTGTGCACTTGAATGCCACTGTTGAATAACTTAGACATGACAAAACTGTTCAATTACGTGTGCTCAGACTCACAAGAATAAACAATGAAACTTCATTCGTATACATTGTTATCTCTTTTGCAAACGTCTTCGTACCGCAAGTACGGTCTGCTCAATGATAAAGTTCCTGATTTCAACTCATCATAGAGTAGATCTTTCGGAATACGACCATTTTTCATTCTGTTAACCTGACCAAGCTGAGGCAGGCGGTGCTCTCTTAGTATGGTGAATATGCTCCGTAGACCAGCTTTTGAAAGCACTACCGCAGTAGTAACTTTGTCCATCCACGATATGTTCAAGACACGATGGATGCTTCGTAAATGGAAAACATTCAGCTTCCGTTCGTGTCAGGCGTGGATAGTCTACGTTTCATTGCCATACATAAAAGCATTTAGTACGCAAAAGCTTTATACCATCACCTATGACTTTACAGTCAATTTGCGATTACCCCAAGCACGATAGTTCAATCGGGACAAGTGTCTAGCGAGAGGTTATCCAAAATGGTTGTACCAATGTAATTGAAATGATGTACTTATTCAAGCTGACGGTTTCGAAAAGTTATGACTGCAGGCGATACAATCCCTTGGACAATGAAAAATAAGGTGATTTATTAATTATAGGTTACTCACTAGTAGTTTACTTGTTCAGATTTTGGAGACCTACTTTCAAACAATTACTAGTTTTTGGCTGCATGCCTTAAACAAGTGGAGACAGTAAGATATAATTGAGTTTCATTAGGAGTGAAGATAAAGCGGATGTAATTAAATCAAGCAAATCACTAAAACCGACCAGGTTCAAAATTGCTCTGATAGCAAATGGCGTTTGTCATTTATTTCCTAAAGCACAACACCAATCACACGAATATTCAACCAATCAATTTTACTGGATTTTTTTTCGTGAATGAAAGTTACGATCGCTTCCACATTTTCACTTTGTGCTATTTCGTTCAAATTAAAATTAATAATTTATTTTATTTCGTAGAAGCCAGCTAGATTTTAAGGTACTCACACTGGGAAAGCGTTCCAGATCTGTATCCCAACGGAAAGGATTGTGACCAACACTTCTCCATTCTGAATCCAAATGAATATACCGGTATCCAGCTTCGTGTAGTCCTTTTCTAATCAATATGTCCATAGTATGATTGATCAATTGTTCCGAAGCACATACCGACGCATCAGCTTCACAAGATTCCTTGTCAGTGTGGTAAGCCCGCAACGACCATCCCATTGGGGGGACGCTGGACTCTTTGTTGGGTAAATAAGCCATCGTTCCAAGCGGTAAGCAACACATTGAACCAAGAATGAATATTGTGAGGTTCATTAGTCTGAAATAACGGAAGATGATTTTATGCGATATATTCGATCAAAAAACTAACGTGAAATACAATTATAATGAATGATATTTCTAGGGCTACTTGAATCCATCAATAGTTTTCAGATGTTTACTTTTTTCACCTGGAAACTGAAGGTTGGATAATAATAATTTTAAAACGTGAACCAAATTTGACATTGATTCCAGGGATAAATAACCAATTGTTTCATTGGTCACATGTTCTCCGCCTGGAGTATTTCAAGCCTTGACCGTCTCGCTGGGAAAACGAATGTTACTTTCACTATGACAGCGCGACATCATGAAACATTTTACAGATTATATTAAACTCGACATCAATGCCAAACCACGTTGATAAGTTGTCCAGAATAAACCAATTTGATCCCAAAACATTACAGCGTTTTCTTCGTTCAGGATTTTGAGCACACTAGGATTTTAGTGAATTTTTATTACCGGAATCTTTGGGGGCAGCACTTGTACAGATATTTATTCGAAGTGATCTTCAGAAGAAGTTCACAATTGTACGTGCATAGGTTAATTGCTTGAAATTGAATTCTGTCCATTCGTGTAACAAACTAATAAGAATTCAATTGAAATGTTTATTACACTAAATCTATTCCACTTCTCCTGTGACTATATGTTTGAAATTAAAAATTTTAGCCAAATTATTTTGTGTTTTACCCCATTGCTTATATTTAGCACGGGGTCGGGACACTTAATCGTCAGACACTTGATCCCCAGGGAAGGTATTTAAGTTATGATTTAAGATAGCAAGATATCTAAATGTGTGCAATGACTTTTGAGTATGGTACAAGTACAAAGTTAGAAGGACATTAATTTACATGAAAAATGGTTTTTGGTTCGAGAAACAATGAAATAATGGCAATATTAATTGGAGATGTAGTAAGATTTGGCGAAGAATGCGGTGGACAAATTGAAGGAAAAATGTTTGAAATTAATGCAACCCCCTTTGACTCATGGACTTCGGACACATTCGGTCTGTCGTTAGGCACTCTGAATGCGTTACCTCGTAAAAGGGCAATCTCGCGGACTCTCAATAGATATCAAAACCGTATAAGAAGGAAAGACCCAACATGCACCCTCCCGTCCCTCCCATGTGAAGCCATGTTTGATGCTCCAGCATCCCATCATGTGGATATTTCTTAACGGTTTGCGAACGGATTGCCCGCAGCAACTACGGAAAGATTGACGTTCTTAAAATCAATTGCATATCTCTCCTACTAAATAAATTCATTTGAATGTATTCTGCATTCTTCAGAATTTATCAAACTGGGGATTAAGTGACTGAGGCTTAAGTGTCTGAAGACGGTAGCTCAGGCCGTTAGGCGTGAGACTACAATGTTGATGGTTCTATGATCGAATTAGACCCGAGGCAGGATATGCACTGCTGATGAGCTCAAATAAGAGCGATACTCGAGTCCAGTGCTTCCAATGTGGACCGTTGTGATAAACGTTTTGAATATTTCAAAGAACTTGGTACTGATGAGTAGTCGCAAAATATAATGATCGATATTATTCTATTTGTTCATGAACTATTCAATTGAGAAGAAAATTCGATCGAATTTAAGGCCACCGCATACTACTGAATAATTCTTAAGCAGATTATAATGTTATATTTTCATAAAGTTCGAGATACTCGTGGAGGTGACACACGAGCATTTAACTGGTTTAAATCTGTACGATTCATCATGGTTATTCAAAGATTTTATGAACGATCTGCTCGAGAAAAAAATAGTCTGCTGATTGAGAAATCAGTAGAATTTTGTAGAACGCGATAATTGTGTCAGATAAATCGAGGTCCGAACTTTTATTAATTTGGTGACACGAATCTGGAGGTCATTCTGTCTAACGTTTATCCCGTCACTCATGTCCTATCCAGCCGTCTATGTCGTGAAGGTCGAAACCTCGAGAGCACAGCATCAAAATTTAATCACTCCCAATTTCCACAAGGTAATAGTACGCCGATCGGCCAAGTATTCATCATTCATATGATACACAGAAGAAGAGGAAACTGGCTTTATTCATGTACACAATTTAACTTCGCAACAAAATTAGAAAAATGATGAAGCACTCTGGAAAACGGATTTCAAGTTGTTCGTTGCACCTTTGACTCTGCAAATGCCTTTGATTGGTTAACCATACATCGAGCCAGTTAAGGAACATTCGAATTTCATAATTTTTAGTTCTCGATTAAGGAATAAAATACACTCAAATCTCAGTACTATGCCACCCGTTGGGACCGAGCAAGAGTGACATAGTAGCGAGAGTGGCATAGTAACGAGGGTTTGTAAAAACGGCTTTATTTTCTCAAGTCAATCAATAATTTGCGCAATCGATCAGTCCAAAGCTCTCAGAAATCGTCGGATATCGTTCATCCCCTTGTCTAGCCGATCACACGTTTGCATCAGTCTCGTCCAGGTTGAAGACATCATCTACAGAGAACTGCCTGAGTAAGGGCCGGAAAACCTGCTGCTTCCAATGAATAAGGGATTAGGAATCCACCGCTCCAGCTTCGCCCTGCACTGTCTTGAACGTGACGCCATTGCGCTTCTTGAAGCTGTCAAACCAACCGTCGCTCGCCATGAAGTCTGGGATGTGCATCAGCTCGGCCAGTTTTATCGCCTTCTCCTTGATCAGATCGCCGCTGACAGGCAGATTCAGTCCTCTTGCTTGCTTCAGCCACATCAGCACTCCCTCCTCAAACTTCGGGTCGTGAGGCTGCGTCAGCTTCATGCGCTTCGATGGAACTCCAGCTTTGATTGCAGCTTCAATTGCATCCTTCTCGCTGAGAATACCCTTCACGGTGGTTCTCTTAACTTCGACGCCCCATTTCTTGCTAATCTCTCTCGCCAACTTGGACTGCTTCGGCTCCTTCTTCGCAGCATCGATGATCTCGAACTTCTCCTTCAGCGTAAAGTCGGTTCGCGTGCGTTTCTGAGCTGACATTATGGGCTGAATAGTTTGAAAAATAACGATGTCACTGTTGTGAGTGTCTGTTTGTACGCGCGCTTTCGTGGGTCTATCTATTGATACTTAAAGCAAGAGTAGCAAAGAGGCTTGTCGTTATGCGTGAGGTGATTGGCTTGTTGTAGCTGGCGTCAGGGAGAAAGATCGCGTGTTTGACCTCGAAACCGGCTGACTATATGCGTAAAATGCGCAAAAATGCACTTTTAAATAGTGACAGAATAGTGGCATAGTAACGAGAGTAGGGAATGGCATAGTAAATTTATTTTGTATTGAATTTTGTCGGGACCGAGCAAAAGTGGCATAGTAGCGAGAGTGGCATAGTAACGAGGTGGCATAGTACCGAGATTTGAGTGTATTGGCTTCGTGCAAGCATTAAGGTTCTTATGCAGTGGATGTGCACCATCGGAATAAATGCCCAAATTGGTTGTTGCATTCATAAAATTGACGATTGATGATTGTGTTTTCCGAATAAAATTTGGCGATACCCTTATTATTATATTCCGATTAGCAGAAGACCGAGAAAAAGAATATGTAAGGTACGTAAGGAGGCTTGGAACAGTGCAAGATAAAACGCAAATTTTAACTTTCAGGAACTGATGATTGTCGTAATCACAACAAAATCAACAGATCAAATTTGTTGGGCGATTTCGTGCCCGTTTCTTTCAAATCAGGATCGGTACTATTTGTTGGGGCGCTTTCTCCTCTAGATGATGAAAGTGTTGTATTTCAGAATTAGTAAATTTCTCTTTAACGGCACGTCGTAACGATTATTAAAGTTGATTAAAAACGTTTAACATTCCCCGAAATTACACACCACTATCGGTTTCTGGCTGTTTGCCGTCATCAGGTGGAAACAGTGAGATTAGATTCAGTGAGCCTTGAAACAGTGGCTTTCAAGTATTACCTTGTTTACCATTTATCCACTGTTTCATTGCTCACTGAACCTAATCTTACTGTCTCCACCTAATGACGGCAACCAGCCAGAAACCGGTAGTGGAGTGTAATTTCGTGGGATGTGAGCAACACATCACTTTATTCATCCATAAACGCTTTGAGTGCTTGACCAAGAGTCATTATGTGATTCTGTGTTTGAACATCGTGGTTTGTTGTACAAACCCTATGCAACAGTGGCATTCAAGTATAACCCTGTTTAACGTTTAACATGTCAAGTTCAGCCTTGAACATGTTCAGGTGTGATGCACAAATGATATGTGGGGGCAGAGAGTTCCATATAAAACAAACTCGGACAGCAAAGAAAAACCTTCGACAATTTGATCTGGAGTGTAGCCCTGCGATCTGCTCCCACGTGGTTCTTGCAGTTGAAACAGGTGTTCAAGTGTTGATCCATTGTATGCAAAATGTTGAACGGCAGGACCAAGTCACATCTGAGACGACGGTGCGAACAGTCAATATGTTTAGAGTTGCCATCAAGTTTTCGTATGGCCTGTTATATAGTCTGGTCACCAGTTTTATAGCGAGGTGGTATACGCGTTCAAATTGAACGTCCGACCCTCTTTAGCGTCGCGACACGTTGAGATACCACACTTCCTCAAACCGGTCTCTCTTGATCAAATCAAGATTGCCACGGTTATACGAGTTGAGCTGTTCTTTCTATCCAACATTCTTTATCAACTTTATTTGGTCACTTTTCAAATGGGTGCTGCTTTGATGTCCAAATCCTGACTGGATGCGCTTATGCGTTCTATTTTAGTAAACATACTCACTGCAATATTCGTAATTTGTCTTGGCTCAAATGCTTTCTTAAATAGAACACTTTTTTCACATTTTTTGCGGATCTTCTCTGTTCGCATTCTGTAATAGTTTGGGAGAGTGGCCTTTAAATCGTCGGTGCTCAAAATTAGTTATTCCGCTGCATTTTTATTTTTCCGTCAACATGAAACATTTTTTGTTTTTCCAAATATTTTAACATGTTTCTATTTGTGCAATTTTTGGTTTTGAGCAACGAGGAATTTGCTGCTCTGAGAAAAATGCGAAAAAAACTTGTACATGAGGATTTTAATAAAACGTACAGCCTGACATTTCGTCAACTTGCATCAAAAGGCTGGATGCCGGTGTAAACGTATCTGAAGCTGTTTACGATTTGAATGAGACGTGCAATCTCAAACTTTCTCAATAAACCTTAACGTTTCTCTCATATTCGTTATTCGTATTAAAACGTTGTGCAGTTACATTTATTAGATTCGCTGAGAATTTGTTTTACCGTATAGCGTTTTTATATTCTACTTTCTTCTACTTATTGTTATCGCTAGCAATCAAAATCTCCCTCATCTGATGAACAGATACAACTGCAACTGAGCGCAATAAAGCCAGATATCCGGAATTCTACCAAGTAAAAGTGATCCTCGCTGCCACTAAAGAGATTGTGAGCATAAAGCTGGAATTCTGAGCACACCATATTTCCCAACAAGGTTATACATATTAGCCACCACATATTTGTGGTCGGGATCTCCTCTCTCCGTATCACAATTGGAATTAGTTTTGCTCCTCCTTTGAAGCACATGGACGCAAACATTAACGTAACGATTTGTTTAACTTTCAAACATATATCCTAGAGTATTGTACAGCTATTTCCCTATTTTCATCATAAATCTTGAATCTTGAATCTTCTTCACTGGCTTTCTTTTGAAATATGAATCCACCAGGCGGATCGACGTCCATCGTTCAATTTAATAGAACCGCACTGATTTTAAGTGCTCAACTTTCCGGGCACGTACAAACCACCAGCAGCTCATGGGTTTGCGCAGCGATCACGTGGAGACAGTAAGCTCGGTTTCATTGAGCCTTGAAACAATGAAGACTCAGTAAACTCGAATATCACTTTTAATCAGATTGAAACCAGAAAAAATTAAATGGCCGTTCCAAAGAATGTGTCGAGATAGGAGATTCATTCGATAAATAGTTCTTTCATGTTTACTATAGATGCATCTACACACATCAACCGATATGCATCTGTTCTAGTATGTGTGTAAACAGTAAGATTATTTTCCATGATCGATTAGCCTTCCAAACCAATCACATTGTATACAAGTTATTTTACTATTTCCACTTTTGAAAGACAAACTGAAACTAAACATGCTGTATCGAACGAAAGAGTGCGAATAGCTACAAACCGGTTGTGTAGTGTACGTTCGGTGATCTCGAAACTCTTATACATGCCCCAGTTAAGTGAATTGTTCGTTTATGTGTGCAATATTTCAACAGAACGAGGTGGTTCGAAGTTTGAACAAAACACTCATTAATGTACTACAAATACCTCATTTAATATTTTTTTAAACTGGTTCACGTTGTTGCTTCTTTCTGTTCCGTCAATATCGTCTTCCACACTGTTTTTCTGACCTGTCATTATCCTTTTGTTTTATGAACCATTTTGCTTATTTTGACCATGATTTGCTGCGCACAATTTGTCGTAATCTCGATCGCGTGGGACATTCGAACATTTGAACTTAACTTTGATTTTGACTCGTGTACGTAACTTGTTGTTGTTGTTTTGACATTGACCCGGATTTTAATCCGGTTAACCCCAATAATTGAGGTATGTATTTACTATATTTGATTGCCTCAATACAGTACCGCTTTTATAGACAAATCCGCTTTGGGTTCTGATAGACCTGAGGATATTGCGCGCCACTCAACTTGGGACGCTTCATTGATTGTTAAATACAATCAAAACACGTGAAGGTAGTATTAAAGGTTGACATGGAAACCACCGAGAGATATTATCCGTGTAAACATAACCAGTGTCGAAACAAATATATTTGTAGAGTGTTTTAGTGTGAAATAGAAAAAACGGTTATAAATGTTTCATATTTTGTGAGTTACATACGAAAAAAGATAAAAAATCGAAATCTTATAATATTTATTTGATATTACACCGAAAACGAATAGACATTAAAACCAATATAACAAATATATCAAACGCACGAATTCAATAACGTTCTATTAAACTTACTCTGAACAATTTGTAAAACCTCAGAATAAGCAGACTTTTTTCAATAAAAAATGCAAACATTCACAGAAAACAAGTTACATATATTACAACCAATCGTTGTAAGACAAAAAGTTGTTTTTTGCACAAATTCCATTCGTGTGTGCAACCCCATGCAACGTCCTACACGTTTTCTGAGTAGATAGAATCACTCGGAGTATCTGAACAATGAAGCGATATTCTTCACAACAAACTTAAGCTGATTCAAATTATGTAAACAATCTATTGTGATTTTTTGCACTCAATTTTCGCGGTACTAATGGCTGCATGTGTGCGGACACAACCGAAGCAGAATTGATTTCAGTTAAAAAAAAATCGATTTTCGTAAAAATGTTTGAATTGGGGTTTCTATACTCAACAATATTTTGATTATTTCGTGAAGAACGTTGATTTCGGAGGTTATTAAAAGGCGTCCTTAACGTCTTTGTTCGATGAAAATATAGGTGATCTGCTTCGAAGTGTGTGAAATAATTCAAATGTTTTGAAGAACTATTTACGCTAGTGGCATGTAAGTGCGGGGTGTGTGTGAGCAACACATTATTTTGGTTATACATAAGCGCCTTGGGTGCTTGACCAAGAATCACGTTGTCATTCTCTATTGTAGTTCTTAATAAGAATCTTATACAACAGTGGATACAAGTATAACTATGTTAACAGCTTTTCCACTGTTTAAACGCTCACTGAACCTGAGCTTACTGTCTCCACCTGATGACCGCAAACAGCCAGAAACCGGTAGTGGTGTGTAAGGAATGGGGATGTGAGCACGACAATATATATATGTATATTAGTTATATCTGAAAAACAGTTGGCAATAACAGATAGTATATTGCCGATGCCAGCTTACCTTGGAACCACTTGATAACCGATTGAGGTTATGTTCTGTTAAATACCAACTACATGTACTCGAGAGAGGTTAACGCTTATACCCGGAGAAACCATCAAAGATTATCCTGCAATTATGGAAATTGTGAGAACACAGTCAAACTCTCTCGTAATTAAAATGAGCAACCAGCGGCTCAATCTTGATAAACACAGACAATAAGGGCGATAAATGAGACGTTGCAAACGGTGCAGAGTTGTACGATTGATTGCATTATATTTGCTGAGACGGAAATTAGGATCTGTACTCAAGTTTAGCACACACATACATCTCTTCGTGAGAACGTTATCCGATAGTTTCTAAATATCATCACAATGCTGAGATTAGTCAAACAAACGCCGACAAAATCGTCGGTGGTGATTATCAAAGAGATTTGCGCAGGTAACTGTTAACCAAGTGAAATGGATAGACGAACGGGATGAATTCAAAAACTGTCCCTGATAGTTTTCCTAATCTCTCCTTCATGTTAATGTTTAATACAAAAATGTCTTAATTACTAATTTTAAAAAGTCTGAGGAGGATTTGCAAACGCAAAATTCAACGAATATTTGATGTTGAACATTATGCACGTCTCTAACCATCCCTTGTCCAAACTTTTCACACGCTCGACACCCAGTGCCAGTCGGAAACATGAATTTACAGTGCTTATTTCCACTTCAAGCCTGAACTGTCGAAGATATTCGTATGCGGTACGTGTACGTTTCACATGGAACACCCTCCCCTCCACTGTTACGCACTCAGCCAACCTGGATATTTTTAAAGCTAATTTGGACGAATAATTGAGAGCAAACCCTAATTTTACACTACATGAGTTTCCTTGGCTTTTTTATTGTATATACCTCATAACTCCATGCGATGGTTATTGTTAAGCTAAATGCTTTATAGACCATTACAACTTTGAATCACTATGAACTTAGAATCACGTATTCAACCTCAGATTGGATATATAATACCTTTCACAGCTGACTGCTTGATAGCTGAAAACTCAGTTATCAGTGAATATTGAAAAATATCATAATTTTGGACGTTTCTTGTCCCGCAATTTAAAAAAAATAAAAGTAGAAAATCTTGTCGAAGTTTTTGTCAATCGATTTTGCGGTGTATTGTGATACTTGAAAACATAGATTGATTTCAATTCAAATATTTTCTAGAAACATGCCGTTTTTCAAACGTTTCTCTTTTTCATTCGATCAGCAATTCGATGTTGGAAGAACAGTTATTCAAACTTACACCGTATAACAAAATGGGCTCATGTCATATTCCAGATGGAATTATGGCTAAGGATATTATTCTCTGGGAACTTTTGCGCATAACAATGCAATCAAAAACAAAAATCAACAACACTTTTAGCAGTTGTATATCGAATTCATATTTTGTTTAGGTTGGATAACACTTCCGAATAATATACACTATTTTCTTACTTTCTTTCTTCTCTCTCTACCGTCGTTGCATCGGTTGTTTGTGTAGTTGCGATTTCTATCGTGCACTAACTGCTTACTGCTCCATATTTCAGCCCGTCCAGAAAGTATCTCAGCGATACATATTTTAGAGGAATTCTCAATTGAAATTGTTATTATGCGTGGATGATACCAGAATACACGCAGACGGACGATCCCTGAATTCTATTCGAATTTGTGATAACTCACATTCGTACCATAATCATTACACACTCAATAAATCTTTTCTTGGCAGTGCTGTTACTATATGCGAAGGGAATTCCGTTTCATGAGCAAAGCTGAAGTAAACAGATGATCCAACCAAAGAGGTGATAAACAACGAATATAGTAGATTATTCTATCCACGGAAAACTACTGAATTTCTTAGAATAAGGACGCACGTTCATGTAGCATTAGCAAAATGCTCATAACACCGATTTTCTGGAATATTTAGGATCTTATTTTTAAATCTTCGTGACTGGTTCCAAAATATCAAAACGAATATTCACATTCAATTGTTATCGATGGAAAAGCATTTAGAAATAAAGCATCACAATATGGGGTATTAGATATTTATTTCCATGATTATAGTAAGGCAGAGAAATGATTTATCAATAATTGGGAGTGATAATAGGGTAAGGTCGCATACAATCGTCAAATTGTGATTTAAATGGAAGTAAATAAGTGAAGCTTACCAAATTGACATGTTACAAATTTCTATACAAACGATAGATGCACTGAAAAAATAACCCGTGGCAGTTGTAATTGGAGTGTAAGATAATAAAAATCTATCTATCAACGTAGATATTGCTAGTAGGTTAAACACGTTCTAATGTTTCGATATGTCTGCAACGCCAGTTGAATGATAAAACAAACAAAGCTAAATAGAAAAGTGGATAACATTGACTTGAATAGAAAGTATTGGGGCTTTCGATGATCATAATAAAAATTTAAGTAATCCTGACCCGCGTTGCCTAACTCTGACAAATTACATCACCAACATGATACATTCAAATAATACCTATGTCCTGAAACATCTGTGCAAAGATCCCCATTTCAGAATTCCCAGTTTCACTAGAAAATGATTGAGAGAGCGAAATTTGGAATGGGCTATTAATAGGGTCGCAAGAACAGAATCGACCAGGACAAACATTTGCGAATTGAGGAATGAAGCCACAGATCGCATCCGTGCTGATGGATAATATTACCTGCTTTGTGTGATAGTAATAATGCAACAAAATCCCAAACAGCTTTATCAAACCATAAAAAACATGACGAATCTGAAACCCATTGTTTTTCCGACCATGACAGAAAACGGGCAAACTGATTCTAATCTGGAAATTGCTAACGCTTTAGCCAGCTTTCATTCACAATTTTTTAACCTCAACAATACATTACTACCATCTGAATTGTCAGCACAAATTGCGTTGGAGACCATAAGTTATATCTGTATCAATTCTGAAATAGTGCACCTACGCATGTTGAGGGTCCGCAAATCCGACGGAATCACATCTGCAATTTTGAGGCTGTGCAGCAGTGAATTTTGTAAACCACGCTGTGATCTATTCAATCACGTTTTGAGAGAGGGTGTTGTGCCGACTGACATTCATATACAAAGTTGACACTCGTTCTTACCTAGCAAATTTACACCCTGCTAAGCACCTTCCAGTGATCTCAAAAATTATGTAACGAATTGTGTGTGAAAGTATAGTGAATCGTCTGGAAACCCAAAACATGTTGTCCAGGAAGCATACAGGATTCTGAAACTATCGTGTTTGCTTGACTAACCTAGAGGAGAAATTGGACGATTGGACGAAGGCAGTGGATGATGATTGTTGCGTGCATGCGTGTTAATTGGACATGTCAAATGCGTTTGACCACGTGGACCATTAAATGCATCTGATGAAGCTGCAGGAGGTTGCTAATAATGGGTGACTTCTTACTTGGTTGAGAAGCTAC
>JACCGJ010002288.1:0-14694 GCA_013407085.1 Atriophallophorus winterbourni
GGTGTGATTATCCAATCAGACTTAGGAAACTCAATGCAATGTCGACTAGCTGCCTTCAAAGCTGAAAACAACTTGGGTCTCCTTGAATAAGTCCTAGGTTCGTTTGACCCCAATATTGCCTGCAAATTGATTTCAACGTACATCCGTCCTCATGTTGAATATGTTTTACCGGCATGGGATCCTTGGTTGAAAAAATATATTCTGCTATTAGAAACTCCATAGCGCAGAGCGGCAAAACTCGTCCTGGGACTATCAAATTATCCATACGAAACGCGACTTAAATTATTGAATTTGCATTCGGCTGAATACAGACGGAAACGAGGAGCACTTATATTCAGTTGGACAGTGCTTAATCAAACAAATCATCCTTGCGGTCATTTGTTTCATCTTTCCCAAAACACAGCTGCGAGGTCACCAATTAAAACTTTACCAACAGCATAGCAGGTTGAACTGCCGCAAATATGCATTTTCCGTTCGCAATGTGCAACTGTGGAACAGTTTACCTACTCATGTGGTACAATCTGGAACCGTTGAAGTTTTCAAGAAATCACTAGATATCCACATGGACAAGTATGTTTTTTATGTTTGACAATAATCTAACAATATTTTGATATTTTCTACCATCCGACCCGATGTACATTTTTGGGTCTTGTAAAGCATAGCTTTTTACCTGCATATAATCTATGAATAAATCTATGAATAAATCAACTACCTTTGTCGCTCGATGGTAAATGTTATCCAGTAATTCAATGTCTTGGATCGTGATATTGATCTTGTTTCTGATTCGCACTTCTCAGTACATAATTCCTATTAGGATAGAATGTCTGAGTGATTACAACTCATCAGTCAACGAACGATTATCGATTGCCTCAACCGTGATATGATCGATCAAATCAAACCACATCTGACTGGTATTCAGGGAGAATGACAGATGGACCGAAAAAGTGACTGAATATTTTGTTTCCATCAAATCAACCGAATTGCAAATCAGTTCTCAACACGAATGACAGTTGGGATGATAATCAATAATCGATGTTTTTGCGAAATTTGAGTAAGAGCTAAAATGGACTCACCATTTTCGAATGAAATTTCTATCCGATTGGTTTGTGCAGTGGCGGTAAATGTCTCGTTACTAGATCAAGAGTGAGGATGAGACCAGGATTTAAGGATAATAAACCATTTATTCGTCACACCCAGTTGCTGATAGTAGTAAGAAAGTAGTTAGCACACTTTGGAGTGTAATGTCGCTAGGACAATGCCAGAATCGTTTAGGCTATTGGTCTAAGGAGGTTAATTTTAGAAGGAATTGGGATTTGTAGGTTCAAAAGTATAACACTCAAAAGGTTAATGTTTCATAAGGCATTAAGAATAAATTAAATTATGGCCACCGAACAGAGATCTGATCAAGGACCATGGAAATAAAGGACTTGAGTGTGTTAATAAGAAAACAATCTTGGAATGTATAGCCACTGCAACTACGTCTATCGCAAAACATCAGAGAAATTGTCACTCCTAAAGAGAACTTTCGATAGATTCTAAAAACAAACAATTCCCTGTATTAATAATACGTACATCAGTCCCACGATGGAATATGCAGTTTAAGCACGGTCGCCATGGCTCAAAAAAGATGTTACGACTTTGCAGAGAATATAAAATCGAGCTATCAATCTTGCCGCCGGACTCAGCCGGAAACCATATAATGAGCGAATCAAAACCCTGAATTTATTTGATTATTCACGTCGTCGTCTCCGAATGGATTTGATATTGGTTTACAATATTCTGAAAACCACAAATCACCTTCTACAATGCTTATTTAATCTATTGGGCTCGCATAAGACAAAAGCTAACACATTTATTTTAACTGTCCCTCAGACGCGACTCAACTGTAGACGACATTTTTTGCCGTGCGATTTGGTTTTACTTGGAACAATCTACTCGATTATGTTATAAACTCAGCAAATCGGAAGATGTTCAAGGAAAGTCTTGATGCATTTACATTTGTCATCTCACTAATCGAAAACAATTTCTGCCCTTTGGATTTTTCCCTGATTCTTGAACTGCCCAGTAAGCAATCTAATCCCATTTTTTGCTTGTTATATTATTCGCTGTTCCCATATTATTCTGTGGTTTTTTGTTAAGCTATATGCTTTTAAGACCATTAAAATGGAATTGAATTTAATTGATCAGAAGCCTGGTTGCCCAACTGTGGATGATATGTATCACACCATATTCCGACACACACAAAACCATCAAGAAATGCCCACTGTTCCTGAAGACGAGAATTGAGAATCCTCGATAATTCAGGTTTCGGAAGGTTTTCGTTAGAGCACCGCGTGTGTGTGTGACAACATTCTAGTAAGCATAAGTCGATGGGAAAGATTTGCAATTTTTGACGAATCAGCGGAAACCTTATCTTGCTTTACAAAACATTCCATACCCCGAACCATCCCTTACAGGATTTATTCACGCGAAGGGATACGAGGAATTATCGGACCCATGAATATGTGCTGGTCGTACCCCATTCCCGCATGAACTGTAGAAGGTATTTTTACTCTGTCCGTGTCTGTTTTACTTAGGACAGTTCACCTTCAACCGTTGCTCACTCCACTAGCTTGCATGAATTTAAAATAACATTTGACGAATTTTATTGCATTATTCGTTTCCAGAACAATTATATACTGTTTAATCTCATTCCTTATCTTGGTTATACACTCAAATTTCAATGTTTACCATCCTATGATTGTTGTTAAGCTTGTTGCTTTTTAGACCAATAAAAACCCTGAATTACCTGCGCGGTAAGGGCAAATCAAATTGACCAATCACATCGAAGTGACAACCGAGATAGACATGTTTCAGGATAGTGTTTCGATTGCATGATTTTTCTATGTTTGAGATTGGCGTGATTTTACGTCCTTTGTTTTGTGCGTAATACACGTATGTGACCATTTTACTATTTTCTTGTGTTGTGGGATACTTTGGTGAACGCGATAACGATTGGTTGATTGGTTAGCCTCATCGATCCAATATTCGAATGACTGTGAAACGCGAGGCTAACGTGTTAATTATTGGAACAATGACACGCATGTCGCTCATTGAACCTGAAATGTCCTGATGCAATGATTTTTTCGCTGACATCACCCACAACACTTACGTGATAAGGACCCTTTATATGTTCTTGCGTGCATTATAACGAAGATTTGTTTCAAAGATGAATGTTGTGTTGTATATATATTAAACACTTATGCAAAGATGAACTAAAAAATTACAGAGTAAATCAAATTTACGGGTTGTATTTTAAATTTCGTGTACTTGTTTCATGCTCACTTGGCTAAGATGGAGACTGTCAGCTTAGACCAAACAACCACAAGCAAAACGGATTCTAAAATGAATTGATGACATGAGCGATAAAAACTATAAACTAAACATCTGCAAAAGCGCGCTAAGTTCAAATATAAATGAATTCTATTATTTTAGGAGACAGATTAGTACAATAGATCAGGTGGACAAAATTTAATAATTTATGGTGAAAAAACGCCTTCTATGAATATAATTCAGTCTTTTATCAACATGTTTGGACGATGCAATCGTAATGAGTCGAAGTTTAATTATTTGTGCTACTAACGTTTGATTTCAGTAGTCATACAATATAAATGTGACTGCATGTTATAATCCAATTTATGGTAAGTCAAAAAGCCTTAGTGTTTTTCAATGAAATGTAAAAAATTGAAACCTATCTAATCTGGAAAAAACTTATTGAAAGACTGTCTTTGTGCTAGAAGACACACGTTAACTTCATTGATACGGTTGCGTAATATTTTGTGCAATTTAAAAATTTTGTACTCAAATACAATATATCCCTGAGATTTTTGCGTTATATCTATATCTAGATAGGCAACTAAATATTTTATACAATAAACTTTGGTCAAATCTAAAAATGACTTTATTTCAAAGTTGCTCTTTATATTCGCCATAAAGCGGTCGAATCATCTCATTTTTATAAAAACTAAGCAATAACAAGTAAAAATAATTACCAAGCGCATGCGGATCCCGAACCTAATTTCCCTACCCAATAAGTGCCCACAACACGAAAGAGTCGTGGGCTCTATGTAAATACGTATTTTTCCAACATTTCTGTTTTATGCTTACTCAATTCGCAATAATCTTAATGTGTTCTAAACTCGGTTCATTTTTTATCATTTTTCAGACGTAATTACACTGGAATATAGTTAAACCTTGGTATAAGAGCAATTACAAATGAGAGCCTGCGGTCGCTCCAGAAACTGCCTACTATTCAACATCCAAATATGTAAAATGTTAAACGTCGGTAAATCATTCGAATTCACATACTCTCTGAGATCTCGGCAACTTTCATAAGTTACGGAAGAGAAAGACCTGTGTGTTAGTGTGAATTAGCAGTAACTTGAAGTCCTCACGGCAGTGTTCTGTTGTATACAAAAATCCTGACAAAGCTTAGCATTGCTCAGAAGTGTCTTCGGTAATTTTACAAAGCGGATACACCCACGCATAATTAACACTTATCAGACCAACATTGAAGTACGCTGTTCAAGCATGGTCCCCATGGTTTAAAAGGGACATGAGCTTGCTGCAACGCGTATACCACCGCGCTACAAACTGGTGACCGGACTATATAGCAAGCTATACGAGAAGAGGATTGCAACTCTGAACCTGTTTGACTTTTCGTACCGTCGTCTCAGGGGTGACTTGATCCCGATTTTCAACATTCTGCATACAGTGGATCACCCACTTGAACATCTGTTTCATCGGCAAGAAGCATGCGGTAGCAGATTGAAGGGCTAAAAGTTAATTATTCCACACTCCAGATCAAATTGTCGAAGGTTTTTCTTTGCTGTCAGAGTTTGTTTTATATGGAACTCTCTGTCCCCACATATCATTTACACACCAAGCCTGAACCTGTTCAAGGCTGAACATGTTCAAGGCTGAACATTACAAGTATATGTTGACCAAATCCAACCTCACACCGGAATACACGTGCTAACTTTCCGTATTGATAAAACATCTGTGTTGTTTTTATGCATTCCCTGTAGTTTTATTCTGTGGTTACTGTAAAGTATTTGCTTTTTGGACCATTACCACACTTTGTATTACTTTGAATAAAGCTCCTTCGGAATACGCCTAGTAAAACACAACTTAAACTGAGCAAATTCTCTGCCAGGAGATTTTTAGCAGGTATACCTGTGAGTACTAGAAAGGCAAATTTTTCTCTTACGACCAATTTGACAATATTATCCTCAGGAAAAACTTCTCACCCGTCATATTATGTTCTCCTCAAACAGCGAGTGTCTTCAATGAATTTTCTTGAAGCATGTGTTGTCATCGTTTAGAACGTCTCTATTCTGAAGATCATCTATTCAATCAGCATCAAATTATCTTAACTGGAAGAAACTCCAGCTTATTTGCATAGATTTCTTGAGTACTTTTATGCGTAAAATTTAATTGTTATTTTTCTTTTTTATAAAATTTTCTTAGGCTGGGTTTCCGATCAATTACTAATACTGTTTCCGTTTTATTTTTTCCATCAATCTTATCGTATTTTATCGGTTCTTATTGAGAATATGCACAACATAGCAATCAATTTCACCTAAAACTTTATGGGATTTTCCCAGTGTTTAATACCGAGAATATTGGATGTGATTAGGTTTGAACTCTTTCTCACTTACATCAGACTTTGCATACGCATCGCTTCAGACGTCACGTGATGATGTATTGATTTTTTATTTCAAATGAACGCACCAGCTAACTAGAACGTATAGACTCTATTGATTAGAATGGTGGATATTTCTACAAGACGGGTAAGTGTATTCCCTGTGTTACTCAATAATTCTAGCCAAATAGCATCTTTATTCTATTACTATTAATTCTTGTTCGCCAATTCTCTTGATGCACATTCAGCAGTTGAAACTAATATCTGCGATTGTGAGATTAAAGATTATTTCTTAGGCGTTGCATGTAAAGTGCACAGTAAGATCAAGTAATTTTCAACTCGTCGTGTCGAGGTCGAGAGCTTTAATATGTCGTTTACAAACGTCTTTGTACCACAAGCTTTCCAAAATATTGACCTCGTGATTTGAACTTACCGAAGGATAATCGTTTGGAATACGACTATTTCTTTAAGTTGAATTTGATACATTTTCCATCTACAATATGTTCAAGATGTAACGGATACAGATTCGAAAGCATTCCGCTTCCGTTTGTGTCTCGATGGTACTGGATAATTTAGCTTTCGCTGTCATACAGACGTCATTATGAGGCTTTCTTGACAGTACTGTACTTTTTGTTTTAAATACCGAATCCGTTCGCTCACAGAGCGTGTTTGACTCAGCTACTTTCAGCATGTATTTTTAAAAATAAGAAGATGTAAAGCAAAATTAATATCAATAATGATGGTAATAATAGTAATCAAATAGGAACGATAACGATAAAGTATGAGGATAGCTATCGCGAAACACTTCATATTTTAAGAACCGCAGCCTGATAATAAGTTATGTCGGACACAAATTTCATTATCTGGTCACAAACTATAGAAATTAGAAAGACCGGGAAAGATTACTTTTGTGGCAACTAGTGCGCAAATTTCCAAGCAGAATTTCACACAAATATCGACTAAAACGCAGTGTCCGACAGAAGTGTCCAAAACGAAAGACATAAACCCAAACAAAGTTGAACCGATAATTTCATCATTCATATTTTTGCACTATATTCTGGAGCACGTTTGTGTAACCGGGTTGGCATGGCAAAATCCGCCGGGGTTACCTAATGCGAATAATCGAAAAAATATGTTTCAGAAATGGTCCAACCACTGTGCCACAAGGATGTCTTTGGAAAACACGAGACCTACGCCAGTTACAAGTTTTTTCGTCAACTAACTTTCCTACGACATGTTTTTGGTGAGAGTTAAATAAGCATTACATCAGTAGCATGCACTGAGTGCTTAACTGCCAACAATTATGAAAACGTATAATCCTAAAGGTTGGGGAAGGTTTTCACATAAATAGCTACGGATTTTATAGAAGAGTAAGCACAAACAAACGGGGTAGAGGTGCCTACACCTCGAATGGAACATGCATTCAAACAAGTTCCGTGAACGAGTAGAGCGACATCATCATGACAGCTTCCTTGCGGCTTTCACTGTCTTGTATCATAACAAGCTTTTCTCAGGACATATCCTGAAGCGTAACTAGCCATTGCGATATCTGATCGCGGGGACTCCAGCCTGGAAGACGCGCTGCGCCGACTTTGGAAAGGTTACTAGTAGGGTTTTTAAATGCCAATGCTATGTGCGGTTGGCACCCCAACGTGAGAGGCGGCGATTCTTATTAGTGATAAGAGTACCGTCTAGTTCAGCGATAGTCTCACTCACTCTTTTTTCGTAGGCCCAGTCGATCGAATAAGTTGGAAGAGTTTTCGCACGTTACCCGCATTATTTGCTATTTCCATTTCTTCGACCTTATTTAGCCACCACTTTTCTCTATCTAGTCTTAAGCTCCGTTTAAGTTCATGCCTCACGCGTCTACGCTCCGTATTGTGCCCAGGACCGTGTGGTATTTGGCATCGCTGGTGAAGAATTTCTATAGAGCGTTGTGAAATCCAGTGGGACTTTTGGGTTGATTGTGTAGTCTCACAGGCTGTTATTGCGGCGGCTCGAATAATCCCAGCCAATTTGTCCCACCTTTCATCGGCAGTTGCACACGGAGCAACTGGGAGTGAGTACTCAAGGGATCCTATAAAATCTTTTGAACTGCAGGACAGAGAGAATTTTCGACCCACAATGTGTTTCCCATTCGGAACGGCTGCGAATGGAGAACTTTAACAAGAACCTACATGCACAAGAGACATATCTGAACCTATCGCGGGGTATTCCACAAAGGAGCGGCAAGTCCCCAATTGCAACCACTCCAGGCGTACTATGGCGGATTATGGTCGATTTGGACCGAGGTGCTGCTAATAAATAATCGAGATTGTGCACAGAATTGTATAAACCGTTCACCATTATCTGTGCGTTGGCTTTCAAGACCGAGCATGCCACCTAATTGTGATTCAGATGTATCTAAGCGACCTAGTCTGGCATTCATATCTCCTGCTAAGACAACAATATCGGAGCTTTTTGCACGTTGCAAAAGAGCATAAAGATCGTCGTAGAAGGAGTTCTTTTCGTCGTCGGAATTGGCGTTAGTTGGAGCGTAAGTTGCTACAATAAACAAGCATCTCTGATTAGAAGATTTTGAGTTTGGTCAAATATTGGTGGCGAGCCTAACTGCGCACATCCTGCTATTGCGAGGAATTCAATCGATTAGACAGGATTCTGCACGTGAATTCAGCACTATACCAACACCCGCCTGTCCTGAAATGGCAGCTACAGAATCACCAGAGCAGCGCGAAAAGTAGCGAGTTGAAAGTTTTAGGGCAGTAAGTTCAGTAATTATAGACGGATCATATAAGCGCGTTTCCGATAAACAGCAAACATCGATAGATAGACTAACTTAGGTATGAGCCAATGAAGCTTGTTGGCCTATCTGTCTGAGAGTTCTGACATTCGTGGCTCCGATGGGAACAGAGGTCCCTAGTTTCAGAAAACTATCTGTAAATTCGCGAACAGAGAATGTTCCAACATGTTCAGCGCGATCTTTTTAAAGGCTGGGATTGACCGACGGAAATTTGTTAAGGGTGGAAGGGGAGAAGTGTCCGAACCCGTTTGAAGAGTTTCAACAGTCTTCGAATGCGCTTATCAATATGCAGCTACTGTACAGCGCGCTAAAAGCGAGTTGTTTCGCATTCGATAAATTTTATTAGGCAGGTCCCTTGACATTTGCATAGCGTCGTGTGACCGCACAAACCATGACCTGACAAAACATGACCGCTGACGCATTTTGACATTATATGGTGGATTCGAAATTCGAGACGATTGTTAAGAAGTTGCGCCTGTATGCAACTGTTGGATTAGGTTGTTAAGACCAACCGGTTCAATCACGTGCCCACGCTCAAGTAGACTGGGTTTGAACCCATGACCATGAACAAAAAAGCTCATTTGCATGCATTTCCATCACACTTTACATGAGTGTGGGCTCCTGTGATTGAACATGTTGGTCGTACCAACCCTATTCAAAAATGGCATACGAGTGCAACGTGTTTACCATTCTTCCGCTGTTTCAAGCGCATGCTGATATCAATCCTACTGTCCCTAAATGATGCAAAAAGCAGGAAACCGGTCGTGTGTTTGTGTGTATTTGTGTGCTATGGAAATGCATGCAAACGAGAGATTTGTAAATAGCTATACATTACCTTACCCTATGAAATTTAAACAAAACGTACTCTACTTGATTGGAAATTATTCTTTGCATAAGCGAACGATGATATCGCTATGCCTTTGAAATCTCAGTTTTTTGCTGAATGAATTATCGGAATTACTCAGTCTTCTGACGTATTTTTCATTCGAAGAAAATCGCTAAGCCATTTTGCAAAGATTGGTCCAGGTTTTCAGATATTCATTGGTTTGATTGCTCGGTTCAGCGGGCGTTGATAATCTATTAGTATGTTCGGGCTAAATGCTTTCAAAATAAAGTTTGTTTAGCGGCAAAATAATGAGAATGCTGTATAACGAAATATTTGAATTTGTTATGACTAGTTATCTGGGATTCCTACAGTAAACCTGTTAGTTCTAATGGAGAATTATCCCATCATTACTAGACGCGGAATGAAATTCTTATCTTATTCCATAAAATCTTAATGATAAGTTTAAATCAGGATCAAGCAGTGTAACTACTGAGCAAACCACACTTGAAGCACATTGACGTTTGCAAACGAGATATCCAATCGCATGACTTCAACCCAACAAGTTAGGAACTTGCTCTTGATTAATCACGAGAATGACTCTTTGTATAGCGCTGTCACTCTCAAATCAGTCTGCTCAATTATTCAAAACGCTGTAAATCGTGAAACCATCTGCGCATGTGCTCTACCTCTATAATCAACGCCGTATGAAGGCGGTTTACAACACATCCATCATTTAGCTTTCCAGATTAAAATACACGCCAAGCAGCATTTAGCGGGTCGAAATATTAGTGAACAGCGTAAAATTGTTAAAGAAAACATGAAATCATAAGACTTTCATAATTCGGAGCTTGTGTTTTCCTGACCTTGTGACATGCATGTGACAAGCCGAACTCTGCAATCAGCTGATTGATATGCTGATCTCATACGTTTTGTTTCAAATATCCATTTATTGTTTTGTGATTGGTGCAGAAGAAATTCTCCTTCTAAATCTGACCGTTCACTTATTGAACCTCTGTGGAGCACAAAACCGATGTATATTTATAAAAGATATCGACCGAATTAGGCCAACAAAATCACCAGTTTGTTCAGGTTGATTCAAAATACAAATAATAATTGTGATGTCTGTATTCTGCGATGTAATGATGCGAAGTTTAAATTTGAATTGCGCGCAAGGAATGAAGCATTTTCACCTTCGTTTATCGGATTAGTTAAGGATTGACGATTAAACCAGATTTCGAGATTCTTTGATTAATTTACTGATTAGTATTAAGTAGCATGTAATGAATAAATAACTGCATTAAGGGATGAAAATAATTATTCGGTATACTTTATGCATTCATTTATAAAATAAACACACATGCCACTCGTGCTTTGTTTACTTCGATACAATTCAAAAATTGCACATTTCACCTTCCTTGATGATGCGGTTTGGACATCATGAAAATGATGTGCATTATTAATTTTAGTTGCTATCTCGTCTAAATCCTATTTATATACAACAAACTCAAATTTCACGGGCACAAAGTGAGCTAGGAATCTAATGGTGATTAGCAAATTCATGTTGTCTCCTGCAAACCTTTTCGATACGAATTTGTATCAGTCGATCCTTTTTACGCAATGTCGGTTTAAATGGATTTGTGTTTTCCAGCACCGATAAGAAATATCCGCGACTAACGGAGCACCCTGCATCTATTGTCCTCACATAACTATAGGAACACTTACTTTACTTAACTTTTGTGCGACTATCTCCTCCCGCTGGAGGATGAGTCGGCTTCGTCGGTGTCACGGATTGCAGTCACCCATGCTTGGCGGTCAGAAGCGAAGGTCTATGCTGAAAATCACGACGGAGCGTTAAGTGCCATAAGATCCAAAAAAATTTCAAAATACCACAGGAAATGCATTCCAAAATTAGGATTAACAATGCAAAGAAAAATTTAGATGGAATGTCAAAAGCGCAATTCTGAACTTTTGTTTTTGACATACAACGGTAAAATAGCATCTGGAAGTCGCATTTTTACGTAAAAGTTACGATATACTGCAATAAAATAAAGTCGCTCGCTAAATCCAACATCGTAAAACATTCGCTAACAAAACCTTCGAAAGTTTCATTGGTTTAATCAAGTCCATCTGATATATCTTGACAATTGTGGCACTGTTTAATATCATTTCATACAAATCATACCTCAGCTGTTGATTAATTATATGATCTTTATGGAATCGACGTACCCTGTTAGATTGATCCAAAATAAGATGTTGCGAAACGTTCATAAATCTCAAAATTCTCTGATATGGCAACCTCGCCCGATCTTTAAATGAAAATGATTTCCCGCTATTCTCTCATTATTCACCGCAGACCATAGACGTACAACATACGCGCATGGTGGGTTTCAAGATCCACAGATTTTCGAACGGTTAAACAGTCCAATTCCTGAGAAACAATCCCTCCTGCCGCGCTCATAGAAATAGGCAGAATGCTAACGAACGAGAGTCATTTACACGCTCACATCGTGATCTACAGAATGCCGTTTCTGCTCTTCTTCAAGAACACCCTGCCTCCAAAGTTAGAGGACAATCGAAAGTTGTTCCTAAATCGTTGAGTCAACGTCACAAGCTTTCATATCTCGTTTTCGAACTCCTTTGTCCCGCACGTGCGGTCTACTCCGTGATTTCAATCCATCATGGAGCAGATCTTCCATAATATGACCATTTTCCTTTATGTAGACGTGACACAGTCAGCGTAGTCGGAGCTGTAGTTGTAGGGTGAACATTATCTATACACAAGCTTTAAAAAGCACATCAGCACTTGTTTTTTCGTCCGTGTCCACGATATGTTGAAGATACGAAATATGTTTCTTAAATGAAAAGCATTCAGCTTTCGCTCATGCCTCACGTGGATGTTCCTGCTTATAGTTTATTTGACGACAGGAGTTAAACCAAGACAAAATGGCAACGAATCTTGAAATGATGTGATATGTATATATATAATATATATTATATATAAGATTATTGGTAAATAAAATCAAAATCAATGGTACGAAGATAGCCTATTAATAGTTTGGGGCAAAATTATGATTAGCTTTCATATAATCGTCAAGATTCGATTTGAATATAGATAAACTGGTTGATCTCACCAAATCGGAAGGTAGGGAATTCCAAACGAAGCACACGCGCAGAGAATAGAAATACCTGCGGCTACTCCGTTCACAGTGTGGTATTCTCAACTTTCAACCATGGTCACGGCTGTTGCTGGAAGTTCGAAGGTGGAATAATACGTTCATAGGAGTGAGAAAAAATAGTAACTATTTTGTATGCGAGGACGAGATCACCTCACATTCTTCTTTGTGCAAGTGTCCCCAGCTTCAGTCGTCTGAGTCGCCCCGCGAAGAGCATAATTTTGAGTCCAATGAGATGCTTAAAGGCTCTCTGATACATGCGATCCAGAATTAAATGTTATTTTGGAGCCATGGTGTACAGGCTTGTGAAGCATAGTTTAGAATCTGGTGTATATGTGTTCATCATGAGAGGAAAACACCTCGGGAAAAACGTCAAAATATCTGCCGTAACATACCGAGCAGCCGAGACACGCTTTTGTAAACGGCTTCACATTGTAGACCATTTTAAAACTACCACAAATTTAGACACTCAGGTCTATTTAAACTACTTCTACATCTTTATTGTAACCAATATTTATAAAATATGTGAACACTGAAAATATGTAGAATAACCTCGTTTTCGCTTGCCTTGGTAGAATTTAGCAGCAACCAACTTAACTTGGAATAATACAATTTCTAATAGTAAATGTCTCCGTAAGACCATAGTTCATTATTTACATCATTTTGAACGACAGATTTCCTAAAAATCTGCCACGTTGATTATCGTTAAACGTTGCACATCCTTCCATATGACTGAGATTTGTCTGCTGGAGTATCGATCGGTTATCGATCGGTCAATCATGCGAGTTCAAATCACATTCCGTTTCGCAAATAACGAACACGCACTGTTAGGCTTACCGTGCATGGCTCCACCCATATCGTGCGCCTATTTGTGGGTCAACAATGGCAGGTCATGTGATTTATCAGTGGCACGTGATATTTGAAATTTAACCGTCCCAGTGTTGGATCGATTTGTGAACACGAGTTGCTTTTCGGTGGAGTCGCTGCAAACATTGTTTCTTTACGGTAAATGCATGCTTGGGTGCACAGAAAACACAATGGATGCAAATTTTTGTCTGATTATTTCAGATTAGGTAGAAAATGGTTATTTTTAAAATGTTGAATATATGAGTTCGGAGATTTCTACATAATATGAGTATTTTCGCTGCAGTTATATAGCTGTGTATACAAGCATAGACGTGTTAAAAAGAATTTCAAGGAAAATATAGCTAGGCAAAGTTAGTAATTGGAATTGTTTGAACTGTTATATGAATATGTCAAGTGAATGGCAAGATAAAATATAAAAACAATGAAAATTCTTCTGTTTTGTGTACCACTATTCAATCGAAAAGACTGTTTTCACTTCTGAATCATGTTCATTTCATTTTAGCGCAATTTTTTTGTGTCATCAGATATTTTCAAGAAGGTTTAGAAAATTACGGATTATGAATATATATCGATAAATATGACAATTGTTGAAAAAGGAGGAAAAATCGAATCACCAGGGTAAATATCGGTCTATATGTTAAATAATTATGTATAATAGCGTGAAGGACAGAGTGTAAAACTTCGAAAAACAGCAATTTCACAGATTGGATTAAATGATATGTTTACACTCCCCTGATTGATCATTCGTATAGAGTCTCTTGAAAAACATCTCAAATGTTTTGATTCACAAGAATATGGTTTTATTTGTCTACCTGAGGCAGGCAGACAGTCTTTAAGTGATGATGATGATAAACCAGTTTGAATCTGGTTTCACTGATTAAGCTTACTTGCTTGGTTTCAATTGTATGATCGGAAATGAAACACGAGATAACTTAAGTTAACGAGAATAATGCCAAAATAGCCTACTTGGTACATATACGTCACCAAAACAAATATTCCAGTTTATCACACTTATTGGTGTGATGTGTGCACGTGACGATATTCGAACCACGAAGAAATCGATAATTTTGTTCGTAACGTACAAACAATTTCCTATTATTTAACGTGCGACCGCTTACATGGATAAAATAATCAAGTTAAACAGTCTACGTATGATGATATTTCACAGAACAGAAACTCTATATGGATCTTCATAACTGTAATTCAAATTCTCTGATAAGGAAAAGTTTCACAGAGATAAGTATTCAAGCGTTACACTGGATTCAAAATAAATAGATTATTTGAAGTCATTGGCTAAAAAAACCTTTCCGGTAACAAAACGATTGATTAGAGCCAAAGATGCTTT
>JACCGJ010002290.1:0-17242 GCA_013407085.1 Atriophallophorus winterbourni
CCAATCAATTTAGCACGGTTTTAGCCGCTCAGCACGATTGCACATCCGTGCTGTCAAGTAGAGTAGGAACGCTTCTTATTATGTGGCTCTACTCGCTCACAAAACTTGAATGCATGTTCCGTTAGAGGTGTAGACACCTCATCCCAATTTGTTTATGCTTACTCTCTTCCATGGAATCCCAAACTATTTAAGTCCTACTCTTCCCCGTATTTTTGGATTTTACTTTTTTCATGCTTGGATGACAGTTATGCATTCGGTACATGTTGAGGGTGTAATGCTGTCTCTGATGGCTGATGTCCACCTTGCGTGCTTATGTAGCATAACAAGACAACCTTACAGCGCAGTGTTTTATATCAATCAATAATCGATTAATGGGGCACATGTGAAGACGTTTTGTTGGTACATTTGAGCTGTTCTCCCTTGGTGGTGAGTATATTTGTCACGCTTGATTTCGTAAGTTTTGATGGCTGAGGAATAGTGTGTTGGGACAACTATTTCCGGTCGGCGTTTGGGATAAAATCTCAACAAGAAACCAACAATCGTTGAGGGATTCTGTGTTACACTTGGTTCCTCCACCTCTGATTCACGACTAACCGTCGTTTTCGTTTCGTGAACCAACATTTGTGTGCAACGGTTGATCCTGCGAACTGAGCGACTTACATACTCCGAATAAACAAGATTTTTAGAAAAGTGTTCACAAAGTTGTAGGTGGCGTCCTTCTCGCCTTTAGTCTAGTAAAAATACGCAATTTCACTTGTTTTGCTGTCTTCAGTCCTGATACGTATGTCCACGTATGTGCTGTGCTAAATTGATTGGCTGTATGCTAGAGTCTCTTTACCATTGTTATTCCTTTCTCAACTCTGTCTAGGCCTTGGCAACTTGACAATATATTAGCCTAGGTGCAGTCTCCGATTGTGCGACACCGCCTCAATCAGGCTTGTGCTTTCATACCACATCATACCTCCAGTCCTGGTTTAAAATTTTCGTCTACGTCTCTTCATTCCCACCAGCCTTCGATTTGAACGCATTCTCTCGTAAACAAATGTGGGTTGGATATTTTTTAAACCATTGAGATAAAAATTTGTTTATATATTGCCCAGTACTTTAGCGGACAGTGTTTATGGGTCCCGTCTTTTTTGTCTCTCTTCAAGCCATCATTCCGTTTTAGTGAAACATTGGTTGAAATGTGTTTGAAACCAATCGATGGTGAAGGTATAAGATAATCAGTTTGGGCGATTTAGGTAACATTTCACTCATAAGTCGGGCTTTCTTAGTCCCATACGAATCGCTACGCTTTCTGGTTAATTCCAGTTCAGCTGTCTAGTATTCCTAGATAGTATGCACATTAAAGTTCATGTGCTCGGGTAGGCACCGGCTATTTAAGGATGTAATCGCAGCTTAAGTTCCACCATCAAAGACAACTTTACATTCATATCACATCATATCTTCTTTCTATTTTTTGTCATATCTGTCTAGGCCTGGGCAACCTGACAGTATCTCAGCCCACGTGCAGTCTCTGACTGCGGCACTTTGACTGGTTCAGGCTTGTGCTTTCACATCACATCACATATCCACACTTGCCTGATGTAAATATATTTCATGCATCAAGTGCATACAGGCTGGAATGAAGTGTCTACGCTTCAGATGTCGTGAATGAGTAGTGTAACGTTAACAAGACAACTTTAGTTCGGCTTTCACTATGATCCTTCATAACTTGCCTTCTTCGTCATTCTCCATTGACAAGTGTACACGTTTACTAAAGCAAATCTTCCTGTTCTTGCTTAACTTTGACATAAAGGATGTCCTCCGGAGGGCTGTTAGTTTCTCCATGGGTGGCGTTAAGCTCCTTCCAGGTGGACGTGTTACAGACCTGGATTAAGATGATCATATTGTCTTACTGAGTGATGTCCCAACGCTTACCCAACAGTCATTGGACAGAATGGCAATGGAGGCATCCAAGTATCGTCTATGTTATTCACCAGACAAATGTAAAGTGATTCTTTAGGACTTATCCGGGTAACTGCCACGTTTTGCTATATATATATATGCAATTATTGACGGTTTCTCCGGCGCATATGGTAAGTCAGCCCCCTGCTTTCTTCTTTTCCAAAAGAAGATTCTTTTTCCATGATTTTTAGGTTGCTGTGATTTTTTTCTGACTTTCTTGACAAACTTGAATTAGTGTACTGCGGACAGCACAGCATAGATTGTCGAATTCGTTCAATCTGACGTACTTCGCCCGTTTTAAATTACCTTCAACTCTTTCGATATTTGATGCACATTACAGCTTGGTTTTCTTCCTATTCTCATCTGACTTGGTTTTTTTGGTTTGTAATAGAATTCCGACTTCTTTTGGAGACCGCATCTGGCTATCCTGGCTGATGTTGGCACGACGCTTCAGCGAGTGTCAGATAAAATCCTCGAAAGGTTTCCATGTTCCCAAACGTTTCGTTGTCCGCAAGAATGGGTGGCCGAACTTACTGCTCGAGAAACGGAACGTGATGAGGAAATTCGGTGGGTCAATGAACGGTTACTATTCTCTTTGTCGCCGCCGTCTATAAATGATATTCACATGTTCCGCTGCATCCTCGCGTGGTTGTGTAGGAGTGCCAATTGTTAACGGCAAAGAACAGAGAAATTTGGCCGGTCGCGCCACATCCGTTATCTTCTTGTTTAGTCAATCGTAGTAGGTGTGTGTTGCCACATTTAACTTGACGCTCTCTGTCTGTGATTCCTAGGAAAATTGCCTACCTGTCGCTCCAATTCTTTTCGTATAACGCTGTAGTTATTTTTATGGTTTCCCTTTTTCGATCTGCTTGATTACGATATGGTGCGCTTAGTCTGTGTTGCCTTCTAATAACGTGTTTGGTCACTTTACGTAAACCTAATATTTAATTACTCTCTTCCATGCACACAATTTTACTGATACCATCCCCATCGTTTAATCATTTATTCGTCTTTGTGAGGATTTGAGTCCCGGTAATCAATAAAGTGTGTAACCTATGAACTCAAAACGTTTTATTGGAGACAAATGCAGTAAGCCTAACAATAACCATAAGATGACGCGGTATATCGAGTAAAAATATAAAAACTTCCAAAAATTAATAGGGACAGTCACATACCGCATAGTTTCTCGTAGGCTTATCGAGTTTAGAAGCGAAGACCTTAACAGATTCCGTGCGTATGATTTCTTCAGGCAAAATGTTCTAAGTGAAACAAATTCCTACCGAGAGAAACTTTCGACGAATATCCGATCGAGAATGCGAAATGCTTAAAGCCTTTAAATGTTGTTGTGTTAGATTAAGGCCATTGGGATTTGGCGAGTGTTAAGGGGATGGTTTTCAGTATGCAAGATTTTGAATGTCAACATGAGGTCACTCCGTATCCGTCGTTGGGTAAACTGGTGTAGATTTAGTTTTAACATTCACTCTTTGAAAGGCAAATTTCTGTAACGGGACACCAACTTTGTCGCCAAGGATAAATCCTGTCAAGTAGTTCAATATCCTTCCTCAGCCATCGTACCTAGGCTTGGATAGAATAATGGGACGTACATACGTATTAATTAGCCGGGGTAAGGTTTCAGGCCTGAATATCCTTTTATAAGACCCAGGATGCAGCAGGCTTTATCATATAGCGGTGTGATCCCATGTAAATCCGAATTTATTTTATCGTTTCACTACCTACCATGTTATACTATTCGGTAACCGTTTTCGCTGGAATTCGGAATGCTATATAAAATCATTCAGTTTTAATTCCATAAGTCGACACATTGCGCGCTTTTTCCTCATTTTACACACTATTTTTCGTATCGTTTCCGCTCTTCAACTAGCTACATTATGATCATGTTCTGTAGGCCGTGAAACACGGCATATAACTCGCATATCTATTCCGGTTTTCCAATCACCATCATGTGAGATCGACTGAACGAAACCGTATTTGATCACTTTCACATCGGATATCAAAATGTCGGTTGCATGATGCACGCAATCAAGAAGTACCCACACTACAATCAGGTCATATCCAATGGTGTTACACTGTATCGCGTATGAATGTTTTCGAAAATTCAGGTTGCGCGTTTTATTATTAGAATAATGCATGTTTTATCAATTTTTCGCTGCTCGCCGATTGAACACTGACTCGCATTAGAATGGTGAGTACTTCACCCTTGTTCTTGGTCTGTGTATCGGAAACTAATTCACATGTTGGCGTTCTACCAAATTATTCCTGCTAATCTCCGAAGCGATGAGACTAGACCACTTTTGTCGAAATGCTAATTAGGAAAATGACTAATGCTCCGCTTTCCTGCAATCCATCAGTAAACATCCGTAATTTATTGTCACATACATGGACCGGGTATCAATTGCGAACAGTTGAATTAATTTCGTGGAAAGACCAAGAAAAATCAGCATCCATATTTCAGTTACGTTGATCTTCTCTAATCAATGTCGACCATGTATATACGTCGGAAGCGCACGATGTTATCATGCCCCGCGGTGTTTCAAATGGCTGGTAGTTGCACACTGACTGCGTGATATGACAATTGCTACTTATATTTAGGCTTATAAAGATTTATTAGAGCAGTTTCGCTTCATTTCCCTTACCTGTCGCGATTTCGTCACGTATTGCGATCATCTTAAACAGTTCTTTTCCACCACTGTAGCTGGGAGAAGGATGCCCTATTGTAATGAGTTCGTGTCATGGTATAAGCAGCCCAACTTGGTATACCATCACTTTTGTCTTCATGATCAGCTTGTGGTTGCACGGGAGTTCAAACTGGACAAGATTGCAGTTACTCTGTCAATCGCCTGATCAATCTTGGTGTCTGAACCAAGATATGTGACCGAAAGCATTGGTTTGATTCATACTGCTTGTCAGCCCAAAATCTCTGCATGTCGACGAAAAGCAGTTGATTAGCGATTGGGGCTGTTCTTGGGTGTGAGCAACAATAGTTGCATCTTCGGTAAACAGCACGTCCGGATTACGACACTCCATTTCTTGCTTTGAGCTTTCAAACGGTTCATCGGTTGAAAAGCTTGCCATCACATCGCGTGCGTAGGTAATTACCTTCTGTTCTCGCCATGAAAGCGTGCTGAAGCGGCAGAGAAAAAAATTTGAACAGCGTAGGACCAAGAACACGTCCTCGTTCGACGCCTAAGCGAATTTCATAGACTTCTGAGGTGGACTGAACCTTTAATCTCAGAGTGGAGAGACGAGTTTCAGCAACTTTGTGATGCAGTGTAAAAGCCACTCCCTTCTGACGTAGTCAGGCACCTTCCTTAAATCGATAAAAACAGCGTATCAGTGCATACACTGCTTCAGGCTCTTTTCTTTAAGGGGTCACAGGGAGAACATCATCTCTACTATTAATCTTCCCTTGCGAAAGCAGCGCTGAGAAATTTCAGCTAAATTCTACTCATATTGTATTAGTAATCATTTTAGTGTTTTTTTACGTCGGACCGAGAACTGTGCATGTAGTTTTGCGTTTTCCCTGGTTAACCGGTATCATCAATTTTATGGATCGCTAAATTATGTGCTTCTCTACGCAATTATGAAGCGAAATGGATGCTATTTGGTCTCATTGGAAACATCTACCCTGATGAGCAAACTTATCCAATCCCAACATTGTGCCGTACCGTAGTCACCATTTTATTTTCACTCACAATTACTTACCATTTGTGTATTTTTTTTTATTTTTTCGTGTGCCACTGCCAGATTTTGACAGTGCACGTCCGTTGATCGTATTATCCCTGTGGTATTACAAATATTGTACTTTTGTTATATTTATGGACTGTGTCCAAGTTTTAACGTTTTTCATTAACTTCAAGTTAAACCCTCATATCCCTGGCTGTCTTCCTGCACGTCTTTAACCATTAAAATAAAGTTAAAAATAATAAATCGGTTGATTTTTTTTGAAATTGCCACCGCAAAACGTTTTGCTCTCGTGTTAACAAACGTTCCGCTTCAACATACTCTTTTATTTTTACTAGTGCCTTGTTTGGTGTGGTTTGCCATGGGCTCGTATGCTGTTGTCTACTCAAAAAACATCCACACTTCTAAAAATTCAACATTTTACATTTTTTTAATTGCAACAGTATCTTATCTTTTATCACAACTTAACCTGAGTTGCTGTTCGATGTGGACGTTGAAGGCATGGTATGGTATGAAATCACAAGTCTGATCCAGACAAAGTACCGCACAGTCAGAGACTGCACGTGTGCTAAGATACTGTCAGGTTGCCCAGGTCTAGACAGATATGAGGAAGAAAAAAGAACAGAAAATGGTAGTGCGACTCCAGCCTGTTTCAGCATGCAGCTCACTAACTCTGGCCAATCAGTGTAGCACGATGTCAGCCGCACAGCACAATGTGCTGCACGATTGCACATCCGTGCAAACGTTGAAGGCATCACTGGCACTTGTTCGTTTGTGAACTAAAGTCCCGCACCGCAGTAGTTAATTGCTGCTATACAATTTCTGTGTTTATCGATTTAATTGAAAATGCTTGTCAGTGTGTTCTTCGTCATGAGCTCACCCGTACCCGTCGTGCTGATGCTCCTGTTTGTGATGTACGTTCCATCGCGCAGTCAGTCAGTCAATCACACCCACTTTATCTTTCACTGCTTGACTAACGTTCTTCATTTGCAATTCACTTTATCTTGCACTTCCAGATTAAGTTCCCTTACACAACCAAGTGATCGTATTAACCCATTGGCGGTTCTGTGGAACATGGAACAACATGGCTTGACCGGAGACGACCACGAGGATTGCATCATTGTGGCAGATGGCGGAGATTTTGTCGGTTCCGCGGCCTACATCCTCAGGCCACGACGCCCGTTATCCTGGTTAGATCCAGGTCCATTTGGAACGCTGGGTGTTGGTGGCGGATTCGCTTTGGGTGCCAAGTTGTGTCGCCCAAATGTGAGTGCTTTGTTCGGTTGTCTGAATGACCACGCATATTCCCGGCATCAGGGACTAATATTGTGTCAACTGCGTCGAGCTTGGGCTCTCATTCAACATTATTCAAGGGAACTGTATGTGCCAGTGTAGCTTCTCTATCCTGCTGTATCTTGCTCGAAATATCGAGGTGTCCTTAGTTCTTACTCAGTGTCCGGTATCTTTGTGTCACTACCATTTCTATCCCCGGCTCATATCTGTCTAGGCCTGGGCAACCTGCACTATCTTAGCCCACGTGCAGTCTCTGGCTGTGCGGCACTTTGCCTGGATCAGGCTTGTGCTTTCACATCACACACACATCTTACTGTCCTCCTTTATTCTGCGTTCAGATTTTTGACTGTTTAGGGACACATGGCTCACTATTCTCAAGATATATCCAAAACATTCCTTATGCCATTATTTTTATCTTATTGCAGCTACCGTTTACACTATGGCTTACAGTTATCTAACCCGTATCTCATCCGTTTTGTCTAGGCTTCCAATCTGCGGTGTGTATAGTTTGTATAACATCACAAGCCTGATCCAGGCAAAGTGCCGCACAGTCATAGACTGCACATGGGCTAAAACACTCTCAGGTTCCCCAGGCCTAGACATATATGAGAAAGAAAATAGAAATGGTAGTGAGACTTCAGTCTGGTTCAGCATGCAGCTCACCACCGTTGGTCAATCAATTTACCACGGTGTCCGCTGCACAGCACAGAAATACTGCAAGATTGCGCATCCGATGCCTATTAGCGCTTTGGAATTTTGCCTATCTCTGCCCACTAATTTCCCCATCGACGTGCTTAATTTATTTGGCCAGGAAAGTATGATCCATTTTGCTGCTGGTCATTGTCCCTGTTTTTCTTCTATGACAAACCATCACAGTCTTAGGTTGTTACATTACATTTTGTTTCCTCGTTAGCGTTTTCAACGCCGTCTATATCATCCTGAACCTACAGATCATTCCTGGTCATCCGTACTTGCTGCTCGTTGCTGGCTCCTTCTTCGTGATTGACCAAACATTGCTACATTCGATCATGAGTAAACGGCAATGTCACTACTATGCTCTAGTAAAAACCACCCTGCAGCAATCGCATGTGTTTTTCCTTTTGAAATTGTCTCGAACCATAACCCTAACTGTGGTTGATTGTCTTTCAGGCTACCGTGTGGGTCGTATACGGGGATGGTTCGTCTGCATACAGCTTAGCCGAATGGGATACCATGGCTCGTCACGGTCTGGCCGCAATCGCGGTGATTGGAAACGATGGGTGCTGGTCCCAGATCGCGCGAGATCAAGTGCCCCTGTTCGGGTCCAGCGTGGCTTGCATGTTGAACACCATTCGTTACGATGTGATCGGGGTGGCCTACGCGGGGAATCAGCTCGCCATGCCTGACTACGGTTTGGGCGATCAACGTCAAGCGGAGCATGGCGGTGCGTTTGTTGTGAATCGGAGTAATTTCGCGTCGATCCGACAAGTTTTTAGTGAAGCCCGTCTGATATCAGCCAATGGACGACCGTCGGTCATTAATTGTCTGATTGCTTCAAGTGATTTCCGAAGCGGGAGCATATCTATTTAATCTAACTCGGGTTTATATTTTCTATTCGTTTTTCTTTTTCCAGAGTGTGATGTACTTATATCATTCGTCTTGCATCGAATTTACCCCTTGGGTTTTGTATATGACTGAATTGTTCACGCTCACTTATCTTATTCACTTTTACATTGATGAAAGCGCAACTTCCTCTATAAGCAATTCATTCCTCATCTCTCAATCACGGGTTCGACTGATGGTCAATGCCACGTAGCCGATAAATAGGAAGAAATTAACAATGCCGGCTGGATCATTATATTTTCTCTGTGGGAATCGTTTTCATTTCCAAAATCACGATAATAAGAATACGTTTCCTTTGCAATGGCTTGACAAATTCTAGTCTTAGTATTGTGAGTATTTCGTTATCGGCTATAAAAACCGTGAAATTAGTAATTGATATCAGTGAAATATTTTCCGGTGTATTTCATTCGACGTTTTGCCTGACAAAATCGCGAAACTGTTACGCCGGTTGCCTTTTGCTTGCGGATATTCGCAGACGCTCAGTCGCATAAAGTTTGCAATGCAAAATTTAAGTGTAGTGAATTTCAGCATATTCGGTTTGCAATTTTCGTGATTCAGCCTTGGGAGAGAATGTGTAAGATACAGGCCACAACGTCGATCAAGACAAGGTTGAAATGTTCATACGCGATATTACACCGTGTGGCGAATGCCAACATCCAGAGGCGGTCAAATTACTGATGCATGTCGACCTGCGGTCAATAAAGTGTATGGGGCAGAGATATCCACAATCTGGAACTCAGCGGTAATGCGAACGTAACTAGCTAATATTCATCTTATACCTAATAGTTGACTGTATTTTCCAAAAATTGTATAACCTCAACCCCATAAGTATTGTGTTGCTCAAATCGCCCGTAATTACACGCCAAAGCCACAAAATGAACGATCTCCTTAACTCCGTTAGTTATGCCATTCAACGTGAATCACAGGGTCAACTGACCTTGACCGTGCTCACTTGTATTAAGTAAAGCGACCAAAAACAAAAGATGATGGGTGTAATGTTGCTTGTCTTTACTATCGGACGAAGCTTCTGTCAAATACGAAACGTTACCCCTAAACTACTTTTCGGCCAATTGCATACAAATTTCTTTTCATTATAAATACACGAGGTGTAGGCACCTCTTCCCAGTTTTTTGTGCTTTCTCTTCCATAGAAGTCCCACCCTTCCCCATCTTTTAGGATTTTACTTTTTCATGGTTGTTTCCATGGTTTTCACGGTGTCATCGAAGTCGTAATTATATAACTATCAACATTACTACTGTCATCCTGATAATAATGGAGTGAATGATGCGAAAAAACCTTCTGCCGTCAAATTCATTAGCACTTTATCCAGGGTATAACGGAGCACCATTTTCTCAACGCTAGACATTGAGTGAATAATTTCCATTATTTTGCTGAATATTGCCATAAAAAATTTGAGTATTTCCAGGTAAAAATTAAAAGAGCTCTTCATTTCGAGAATCAAGGCCCTCTAGAAAAGAATTTCGCGTTAAAAAGCAAATGCATTTGACGAATTGCTTGAATAACAGAGGTTCACATTGGTAACTTCCCAGTTTTAATAAGCTATACTTTATTTGAGAAAACGGAGACTACCTTTATATTGTGGATAATAAACTTTTAAAATGGGATCAACGCGTACGTTTCAAAACACTATCATTCGCCTTGCCTGCTGTAAAGGAATCGACCGTTTTTACTTAAACGCGACAAGTTCGATTAATCGTGGGCTAACAGAATAAGCAAGCGCATTGTAGAGTTATAGATCTGATTGCCTAGGGCGAAACATGGTTCTCATTCAGTTATGGGGACAATTAGCTTTTTAACTCAAATTTATACATTATGCGCAGTGATCGAGACAGTCGTGTTTTCGTTTGGTAGGATATTTGTGTCAAAAATCACTTAGCGATGTATTTGAAAATATATAAGAACGATCAGAAGTCCATAATCATGAAAAGAGAGTTTGCAATGAATCGGTTATAGCAAGTTTTTTGGTAACGTTTCGCTTCTGAACACAGAAGCTTCGTCAGAACAAGGTTGTCGGTACGAACAGTATTCAGGTTTAAATGGCATTTTCTTGACCAATCCTGAGTTCTCTAAGATAGACAGGCGGTATCAAGACAATTGATCACACCCCATAAATGCTGTGTTGATTCCTAAATTGTTAATTTTTGTGTGCAGGTGCGAACAGCGTCCGTTGACCCACTGTTTACGTAATCCATGTGCACGTTAGGTGTGATGCACCCTAATCCTTATCCGCTGCAGAACCGAACGCCTGATTGTTGGGATATCCGCCCTATCCACCTTGTTCACCGCATCCACACAAACTTTGTTATTTCAACTGCCTCAGCGTGGAGTCTTTCACCATAAGATTTCACACCCCGTCTTATCACTTCCACGATATCACGATCTAGGCTCTGACCAGTGTCTAGCACGTGTGTTCAGATTGGGCAGAATACCGATTCAGTGATTGATATTCACTGGGATTGTGGGGTTGCTTTCATACTCGTTTGCTATGTTCGTTTACCCTAATGCGGAATTCTCTAGACGTTTGTCAAATGCAAACACCCGTGCAACCCTTGCATTTGATTTTCTCGATGCAGTTGTTCTCACAACCTAACGAATTATTATCTTTTAGATGCATTAATAAGAAGCGGAGAGTTCTACTTCCCCTATATGTTACTCTAATACCTGCGTTAATCAAGATTCGACTTATTCCTTCCGAGGCGTTTCTGGCAGAATGGTAGAAATTCCGTAGCTGGCCAAACGATTTTCGGTTTCGGAATTTTAACTCGGTTCTTGGGGTAACCATGATTTGCAAGTTGGTGACTGAATTCTTGATAAGCTCGTCTCCCATCGGCATCATCGCTGCCGATGCGGTCAACCTTGTGGAATAGCGATTTTGTTACTGACTGAAATAATTTAATATGCGCAGATGTGAATCTCAAAATGGCATCTGTGTTGATTGGCATACGATATACCGCTGTTCTTATCATGTGTTGTCTTTTTGCGCGAGACAGTCTAAGAACGTAAGTGTCCCTTCCGTAGACTCGGTTTCTTTTGTGACCTGGATTTTCGGATTCAAATTATTGAGATAACTATGAAATGCTTGTAGTCTGTTGCGCTTTATGATGACGAATGTATCATCAACATAGCGCCATCATATCTTTGTATTTAAAGCTTCGTATCTCAAAGCTATTTCTTCTAAGTGTTCCATGGACATATCCGCCAGCACTAAGGAAATAGTTGATCCCATCGCTAAACCATCGTTTTGATTGTATAGCTGTCCGTTAAATAAGAAGTGGTTCAATTTGCTATACCGTTAATGATTTGTTGTACACACATTTTTACGATCCTTCAAGGTCATATCGGAGTTGAGTGAATCTCTCGCTAATTCTAAAGCGCTTCTAGTGTCAGCATTCGTGAACATGGACTTTACGTCAATGCTAACCATCCTCATCCTGCCCAATTGTTACAGTACTTCATCTACGAACAAAATCAAACGAGTTCTTTATAAAAAAAATTCGTGTTACCAACCAGTGTTTCAAACTGGGCAAGTGGCTAGCAAAATCGTGTGTTGGGGACGAACCTGGGTCTGAACAGATTTTGGTTATTAGCATGAAACCATAAAACTTTACCTTGTTTCCTTTATCCTCGAGGTATTTGGCAACAACCCTTTAAGGTATTATTTTTTATACTGGTCGTTAACTCCGAAAAGGACGGCGTCCCCAAGCCCGTCTGAGAGAGGAGGAGGGTTGGGCTTAGGGCTAGCAACCCTATCCCGTAAAACCTACATTGCTACGGAAACGATGACAACAGATCCGTGGTTCGATCATGTCTGCAGGATGGATCCCAGTTCGCATACGAAGGTAGCCATGCACTGGCATCCGCAAGGTAAACGAAAAAGGGGACGGCCCAAGGAAACTTGGCGCAGAACGTTGGAACGCGAACTACATGCACAAGGATTCACGGTGCAGACGACAAAGGAAGCAGCGACAGACCGGAACCACTGGCGTGAAGTTGTCTTCGCCTCATGTGCCACCCGGCACGGAGAGAACTGAATGAATAACTGCCATACAACCATGACTCAGTAAAAATTGAAGCAAGATATGGAGAAGGGCGGAACATAAAAGGCTACTGAAACTTTAATAGATTAGATACAGACAAATTGGGATGAGGTGCCTACACCTGGAGTCAAACATGTATTCAAGCATGTTGTGAATGAATAGAGCGACATGACGACAAGTAACGAAAAGCTTCCGTAGCTCTGGAAATGCGAGCTGAAATCTTTTTATTTAAACACGCAACTACCAAAATAGATAAAAATCTAGTCTCAGGTTCCTCCTTATTAAGGCTTAGCGCTGTTTCGATCTGATCAATATCCTGTAGCAGAACTGTGAACTTGGAAGGTTCCAAGAGCATATCGAAGGATGGTATGATATTACATATTCGGTCTAAAGTAGACCGAGAATTCGCATAGGAATCGAAGAGTAAAACTACATCGTCGGCATAATCTAAATCAAAAAGTTTCTTATCGGAACCCATCTGAATCCCCGGTGTCAGTAGGATTGCATTACATGCATCAATTACAGCGTCATTTATGAAATTGAACAAAAATGGAGAAATCGGACACCAATAAAAGTATGCAAATTTGCTGACATGTTTTTGTACATTCTAAGGCGCCCAAAACTATAAAAAATAAAGCGCCCGAAATATGTTAACATATTGCTGTGGGACACCTTTGAGTAATAAGGTTTTAAATAATGCGTTCGTATCGACCGAATCCAAAGCACCCTTAAATAAAGAAAGATCGCTACAGCGAGCTTGTATAAGCACGGCAATGATCTAGGGCTTGTCGAAGAGTGAATATATGATCGACACATCCTCGACTGGGATGAAATTTTGCTTGCTCTTCACGAATGCGTGAGTCTCTAAGTAATGTAAGGCACCGAAGACATACTGAAGCAAGGTGCCGGGTAATGACGGGCGTTGGGCTTATTCCCCAGTAATTGGGGCATGAAGTACGCACACTTTTTTGAAAATAGGTATGATTATAGATTCTCCCCAACACCGGGGAATAGTTTCCGTGTACCTTTCCTGACGAAAAAGGTCAACTAGAGTGATGTCAGTTGGCGCGGTCAATTCAATTATCGTAGAGAAAGTCTTGTCTCTGACTAGCAACAACCACCGATAGACAATGAGTCTAAATAGAGGACATAAGAAACTTGCTGACCTTATTGAAGCTGCGTTCTCGCATTCATGGTACCTATGAATGCAGACATGCGCGGTTTTATAAAATGCGATTTTTGGGCTTCAGATATGTTAAGCTTTAAAAAGTTTCGGATCGGCCGCTTATCACACTGGACGCGGAAGGATATGAATTTAAAAGCAAGGAAGGGGAGTTGACAGAAAAAATGAAGATTAGTGCCAGCAGTAGCTTGTTTTTCTTACCCGAATTGCTGTATGCAGCAGGTAAGGCGTACGGATTTTTCGTGTGCGACAGCCGATGCACTATAAAATTCGAGTTGTGTGATGGTGGATTTGGATACTGCCAGGTCGCCAATGCCTAGACAGGAGAACACTTCGGGTTCTCGACGAAAGCTTTTGGCTAAACAGCCTTACCCACAAGACAGTGGGCTGAAACCGAGTTCGACTGACCTATATCTATCGAACTTCCTGGTATGAGTAACTTTGCTTGTGCCCAGTATAGCCCGATGGTGCACAATCCATCGCACCACGTTAAGGTTTAGTCTCCGCGCGATGGAAAAAACATCAGAACACACTTGTGATTACACACGATAGATCTGGACCATACAATGCAATGCTTCAACTTTCGTTTTATTCCCCTCGTCATCTCGTACGTTATCATGCGTTCTTGTACTTTATCGTTTACCTACGAAATCTAATTTGACACCGTAATCTCATGTATGAGGGCATTCGTCATGTACTCACCTCATTTAAATAGCGAAATTAGCAAACTCATCGTAGATTAGTTCAAGACTGCTACAAACTTTCCATATCCTCGTGGGATAGCGAGTTGTGAACGTTCTCTACGCAAGCTACGACGTCCAGTGGCCCTTGACTGTCATCGAGTGCAACACGTCCTGTTACATGCATTTCGATCCGAATTTTGACCACATATAAACATTATTTGAATATTTTTGATGACCTGTTTCGAAGTTGATTTTTAGATGGAAGCGCGGATGAGACAAATGCCGTGGAAATTTTGTAGCTTTTTCCAATTTTCATACTTTCCATCAATGATGATAGATTTTGAAGTGACATTTTGTGCGAAATAAGGGGACTGTCTCTGCGAATTTCGCTAAAAATGACTTGTTACATATTCCTTGGTGAAATAACTGCAAAACAGCAAATTAAAATTTTTGTTTCGATAACAGAGGCATTCTTCCGTTTGGGCACTAAGACGTTGACTACGAATCTGACTCCAACAACCATTGCAGTCTTTACATTAAAAAACGAAATTAGTTCCAAAATGGAATATTGTAGAGGAGGTCGTGATAAAATATACACTACAGCACGATGATCATTTCCGATATTTTATCGAGATACACGTTTAAAAAAAACATTCGGATTTTTTTATTTCAACGGTGTAACAGGGTTCAAACTGTTTTCATTTGTGCAGTAAGTTTTCCTAGCCACACCGAAATGGCAAACTATTTTCGAGAAAAAGCATGAAAATAAATAGATGATAGTGTGTACACGTTTAGTAAATTCATTTGTGAATATTTCAAAGGATTTGGTACTGACGAGTAGTCACAAATGAATTTATTTTATGGCATCGAAAGTGTTCGGTAATGTACCGTTCAGGTGTTGATTATGAATGCCAATGTTCATATGAGGCCCGCCTCTACGAAACGAGATTCTATAAAGAAAAGTTGAAGTGTTAGCAACTAAAATGAAGTTGAAAAACAATATGAAAATCATTGCTATTTACGTGAGCATCAGTTCAGTGAAAGCCAAATAAGTGACCAGATAGTAAACTACAAATTATATGGAAGGAATTGTAACATGTCGCTACAACTATCTCGATGGGCACACCGATGATGGAGCTTACGAGAATGAGCAAGTTTGGAGGTGAGTGGGAAGGCAATACAGCGGTACACAACTCTTGAACTGTTAGGCCGGAGATATTGGAAAGCTGTCTATGGATTTGTGCGTCATTTAATTTTAAGATGGATTTCGTTACGTGCGAATCAAAAGGACCCACATGAGTGTTAACGACACGGTCGAAATGCATACTTGAGTGAATCCGAATATGCAAAACTGCAGGTTTATTAGTACATTTGTAAAAGCAGAAATGAGGCCAAACTAGTCTCTATGTAGTGGTCTAAAAGTCTAGTGCGAGATTCTTCTCTATAAAAATGTTTTATGTGATTGCTCATACGTAAACGATATTTTGAATTATCTGAGCTGATAAGTTTACTGACGAGCTACTGTCACAACACATTTTGAGGGCATAAATCACACATCATTCGACTTATTTAAAAATTTTCTTAAAGGCGGATATGCTAAGTCTCTACGGATATCGTTGTGCGAACGCACGGAATGGTTAATAATGAAGTTTATTCACATTACCAAGTTTTTTGGTGTAATCATCCACAACAAGCGCAGCTTGCTCGAGTTCTGAGATACGGCGACCGAAATCGTCTATTTTAGCCAAATTTGACCTCAACGCGGAAACTGAAAATAACAACATTACATATCGTAACCGATTGGTGCGCATAAGGATCACTGGTTGTTTACCCCGAGGAAACTTACGCCGATCGTTAGCAGACGAGAGCTTATCCACTATCGATTGCGCGTCTGTCGTAAACTTGGAACATTGCTCGGTGAGTGCCTCGTTCAATTTCTGCAAAACGCTACAATTCAGCACGACACCTAAAAACGAATAAATGAGAATTGATCGTTTTTTCGTTTCCATGTAAACGAAGGACGTTTGATGCCTCACACGCTTTAAATGTTGTGCAATATTTTCATTAAGAAAAATAGGGAATTTGCTGCGTCGGCCAGAAAAATGCGAAAGAAAACGTGTACATGGAGGTTTTAAAAATCATGCAGCCTGACATTTCGTCAACTTCCGTTCGAACGCTTGATGCCGCTGTAGACGAAACCAAAGCTTTTGGATTTGAATGTGACTTCCAATTTAAAAAATGTCCCATTGAACCCTCTCGTGGTGTGTAAGGGATGGCGATGAGAGCACAACGATACATTGGTTTCTCGGGTTCGTTATTTGTATGAAAAATTTGTTTTTAAAATAACTTGGTTCGCTAAAAATTCGTTTCCTTCTTCTTTAATTGCTACGATGAACATTTTCAGCTGGTCAATAGGTAGGAACGTAATGTGAACTGAAGTTCGCGTCTACTCGCTACTTTTTATAAGTAGCTGAAGGGGCTAAACTAAGCCCTAACTGATCCAACGGCGTATTGCCGCGAGGGTTATTACAACCCCTGGATAGTTCAAAGTAGAATACCATTTCGAAACGCTAAAATCTCACCGGAAGCACAGGACCGGTTTCGAGTTTTTGCTTCTCATCAGCTATGCGTATCCCCTTTTCTCTTCGCGTTTCGAACTAGTAATTGTGTAGACGGATGGCGCAATGTGAACTGAAGTTCTCGTCTACTCGCTACTTTATAAGTAGCTGAAGGGACTAAACTAAGCCCCAACTGATCCAACGGAGTATTGCCGC
>JACCGJ010002295.1:0-51957 GCA_013407085.1 Atriophallophorus winterbourni
TTGAATATGTTGAACTAGTTGTTCCCTTGCTATGACATCATTGAAACTTAAGTTGCAGTCTTTTTGGTAAATTTGAACAAGGATGACATCTAGGGTGTCTCGTGGACGAATGTGGGCACAACTAAGAACTGCCTGTGTACTACCCTGAGTTTGACCACAGAACCCGTTTTCATGAATGAATCAAGCCATCGCCTTATCTTCGCCACGTCTTGTCCGTAGTAAGTTCCGCCAGTCAAAACCATATTACGTGTGACAGTTCAGGATCTGGCTTAGTTTCACGGGCTGTATGAGCCGCGCAATCGGATGTTAGAAGTAAGGAGCAAATTGAAGGGTAACATAAAAAGCAGGAAATCTCGATTACGCCATGCGGGGGGTGCGGTGTTGTACTGAGTCTTCCTTAAATGTTCAAAAACGTGTAATGAATCATGTTTGTTCTAAACGAAGCCTCGATTTCATATGCAAGAAGCCGGGCAACAGCAACTTATTGCTTTTTGTCATTTGGCCAGAACTTGAAGTTCGAAAACCATTCTCGAAAAAAAAATGGACATAGATTATCCACAATTTAGAAAATGGCATAGTTTTACTTATAAGCCAAAAAAGATCATGCAGTGTATTCAGTAAATTCTCGATAGACTTTTTGGACTACATGGGTGAATTAAGTATTTTCGTTAAGTTAACATGCAACAAATAAGCGGTGCTTTGCTCAAGAGATCAAAACACCCGGCCAGCGATCTCAACGCGACATGTATTGAAATGAGTCAGTTGCACCGGGGCAGACAATGTTTATAAAATCATTGGTTTATAAAACTTGATGCTAGGGGATAATGCCTAAAAAGCGAAAATATGAAAAGAAAGATTGAAGAACAGGGACAGTGGCTGCTGGTTTCGTCTACCACATTGCAGTATACAGCGGGTAAAGCAGAATGGATTCATCGTGACCCACCGATGCGCGAACAGTCGGATTTCGATGTAAAAATGTCCTGATAGAATGCGCGATGAAATAGTGTCAGGTGTCTAGTCATTAGGCGGGATACACGAGACAATCAAATAAGATCGAGTTGCTCAGGCCTTTGTTTATCGATCTTCCTGCTGTGACCGACAGTAATGGTGTCCAAAAGAAACCATCCAGGATAAGCTGCAAAAATCAGCACATCACGCTTAGGGCTTTAGCGCAAATGAGTAATGAAAGATTAAACGAGAATAAGTCACACACGCATAGACGAAAAAAGCTTTCCGCTTAACCAGGTGGGTAGCACAACTGACCCAGACAATCAATTATCAACCGAGAATCATGCTGAGAGTATGCAAGTTGATGAATTTCAACGAATCGAAAAAACGCGGCTCTCCAAGAATCCGATCCAAATATTTATTAAACATATGGTTTTGTTCACATGTAATGTTTGTTTACAAAACGTATTCTGATTTAAATGTCATCAAGAATTATCTAACCATCTCAAATCTGTAGAAAGTGAAAAGCAAGATAAACACTAATGATAAACAAAACCACCTATTGTAATGTGCTCTTTTCAACGCGGTTATATTGACAGGTGTGCTCTATCTAAATCGGGGGACGCAACGTCGAAGTAAACAGTGTCGCCATTGACATGTACGGATGAATGCAGGATATGACTTATTCCCTTGAGTTTCCTGGAGGAACCTAGGGCCTCTGCTACTTGTCTCCCTCCACTTTGTCCGTCCATAGCGGCCAGTTTGAGGTCGTTCCCGTCAGTCCAACACTGCGGATCTCTCTTCAACACGAGCCTTCCAAGATCGCCTTGGGGCGTCCGTCCGAACCGTCTCTTTTTGATTGGGTGCCATACCAGAGCATGACGCGTGATGTCATCATTAGGTTTCCGCAAAGTATGCCCAACCCATCTCCACTTTCTTCTACTGATCTGCTGGGCGATCGGGTCCTCAGCAGCAATCTGCCACATGTCTTGATTCCTTATCTTTTCTGGCCATTTTACCCCAATAATTCGACGGAGGCAATTATTGTGGAATGATTGCAAGCGGCCAGATGACTTTGCTGTCACTCGCCAGGTTTCCGATCCATAGAGTAGCACGGATTTGACGTTGCTTCTGAATATACGGAGTTTCGTGCGTTTTGATAGAACCTTCGGCTCCCAAATGGGTTTCAAAGCTATGAACGCGTATCTTGCTTTGCTGATTCTGGCGACTATGTCTTCGTCCGTGCCACCACTTATTGAAACAATGCTGCCGAGGTAGACGAATTGCGTGACGTCTTTGGCTGCTTTACCATTGATGGTGATTGATGGGTGCTCATCAGTTAGCACACGAAGGACTTCTGTTTTTTCGGTATTCACGCGTATTCCTGCATATGAAGCAAAGTGTGCTAGTCTATCGGTCTTTCTCTGAAGACGTTGGGGGTCACGTGATATCAAGCAGACATCATCAGCGTATTCCAGATCCTCCAAATGCTCGGATTCCTTCCAATCGATACCATTCCTCTCACCTTTTACTGTCTGTTTCATTATCCAGTCTATTACCAACAGAAAAATCATTGGGGACAACAGGTATCCCTGGCGAACGCCAGTCTCAACTCCAAATGGATCAGTCAGTCTTCCGTTGTGAATTACCTGACAGGAGGCACCTTCATACAGCTGCTTTATGAGGTCCATGTACAGCGGTGGGACCCCATAGTGTGGCAAAAGCTTCCATATGAATTCGCGGTCCACACTGTTGAAGGTTTTCTCAAAATCTATGAAGTTGAGGCAAAGAGGCGATTGCCATTCAATGCTTTGTTCAATTATTATGCGGAGGGTCGCAATTTGGTCGATGCCAGACTTTTGTTTTCTGAAGCCTGATTGCTCTGGCCGTAACACTTGGTCGATAGCGTCGCGCAACCGCATAAGGATGATGCGTGTAAGTACTTTACTAGGGACTGAGAGCAGCATGATACCTCGCCAGTTTTTGCATAGCCTCAGATCCCCTTTCTTAGGAAGTTTGACCAAATGACCTCTCGTCCAATCATTTGGGACCCGTCTTTCTGACCAGATTTTCTGCAGCAGAGAAAGTAACATATCAGCCGAGGTGTCCAAATCAGCCTTCAGAGCTTCTGGTGGAATCCCATCTGGGCCTGGTGCTTTGCCATTCTTTAGTGATTTTAAGGCAGAAAGGATTTCATTTCGACCGGGAGGGTCGGTGTTTACGTCTAGCAAGTTTGTTGCAGGTGGGATGTCAGTGGCTGAAGTAGGTGCTGGTCGATTTAGGAGTTCCTTGAAGTGCTCCATCCATCGCTTTCTTTGCACCGATTCCTGACTGATAAGGTTACCTTCACCGTCCTTTATTATTTTGCCGTAAGGTATTTTCTTTCCTGATAAGGTTCTGGTAATGTTATAGACGGTGTTCAGGTCTCTCTTTTCTGCTGCATTTTCCGCCTCCGTTGCCAGCATTTCATAGAACCGTCTCTTGTCACTTCTGGCACTTCGTTTCACGTCTTTATTTAGGGAGCCGTATTGTTTGATCAGTTGGTTTTTCTGCTTGGTGTCCTTACACCGGAGGATCTGTTGTTTCAGCTGCCTTCTCGCGTTGATCAGTGTCCAAGTCTCACTCGAGATCCACTCTTTGTCTTTCTTTACCCGTCTGCCAATTACGTGCTTACAAGTGTCTTGCCAACAGTCTTTCAGAGCGGTCCAGTGTTCATTTATTGGGAGCTCAGGGGTTAAGTTGTTGAGCGATTCGAATCTGTTTTTCAGTGAGATTGAGAAAATCTCTCTTGTACGCTCTTTCCTTAGTTTCTGCGTGTGGTACTTTACACTAGGCCGACTGCCGGTTTCGTAGAAAGCTCTCAACTTGATTTTAATTTTGGCCATTAGAAGGTAGTGGTCTGAAGCAACATCCGCACCTCGCATTACGCGTGTATCAAGGAGACTATGTCTCCATTTTCGTGAAATCGATAGGTGATCGATTTGATTGGCAGTAACACCAGCAGGTGATGTCCAGGTGGCCTTGTGGATGTTTCGGTGTTGAAAGATGCTGCCTCCGATGACCAGATCGTTGAGCGCGCAAAAATCTGCGAAAAGTTCACCGTTTTCATTCATTTCGCCTAGGGCATGCGTACCCATCACAGATTCTCTCCCTGTGTTGTCTGGACCCACTTTCGCGTTCATGTCACCCATCAAAATCTTGATATCTCGCTTGGGTGTCTTGTCTAGGACAGACTGCAGACGCACGTAAAATTCTTCTTTCGACTCAAGGCTAGCATTGTTTGTGGGTGCATAACATTGAATTACCGTCACATTTCTCCCCTTGGAGTTGAATCTGGCTGTGATTATCAGTGAGTCAACGGGTTCCCATCCAATGAGAGCGCCTGCAGCTATTGGGGATAACATAATGGCGACGCCTTCCGAATGACTATGGTTCTCATCTTCATGACCTGAGTAAATAATCCGTTCCCCGGATGTCAAAATCAGCATGCCAGATCCATTCCATCTGCTTTCACATATTCCCAGCAGTTGTATACCATACTTTTGTATTTCTTTCGCGACCTGTGCAGCCTTTCCGGTCTCATACATCGTACGGACGTTCCATGTGGCAATCTTAGTTGTTGCTTTCATCGACAGAAGATTCATCTGCTGACTGGCTTCTGGTGGGCTTTCACCAGTCTGCTTCTTTTTACCTCAGATGAGGTTTCTTCTCGATTCAAGCATGGAGATCTTACTTTGGTATGACATGTTGCTTTGGTTTCAGTAGCGGTTTGAGGTTTTTACAGAGTGGGGTTGCTGACCCCGCGTCTAACCCTCCTCCTTTTGCAGACGGGCTTGGGACCGTCCTCGGCGGAGTATTGTGATTGTGTAATCCGCAGGAAGCGGAGGTTTGGAGTCAGGGTTTCCATCCCCTAGATGGACTGCCCTCCCAGGCTGACGAGCTCCATCTACCCGAAGCGAACTGGTTTTGAGGCGCCAGTCACCCGCCTTCGCCCCTTCTCCTGTCAGTAGAAGCAGTTCCGCCACGAGCAGGCCAGGAGTTGGGCTTCGGTTGTCAGAGGCTATTTGAGACGCACGCCGTATGGGAGCATTTGGTAGGTAGCGGGAGCTTATCCCTACCACCACCCCCGGCTGGGACAACCTTGGGAACCAGATAAACAACAAGCACTCCTTAAATTGCGAAAAGAAGAGGAAATAGTGGTCACTAAGGCAGATAAAGGCAAGGCAACCGTGATTATTTCTAAAAGTGATTATAGAGATAAGGCCGAGTCACACCTTGCTGAAGGTCCGTATCAGGTTATTGACACCCGTAGAGCTACGACCATTAATAATAACCGTAAGAGGGCTGTTTCTAGATACCTGCGAGGAATTAACGAGAACCTTGGTCAAAGATTAGGGTTCATGCTCTACTCAAAATCTGCTCAGACACCCAGGTTCTATGGACTTCCGAAGATACATAAAATAGGCATCCCATTGTGGCCCATTGTTGACGGCATTGGATCCCCAACACACGAATTGGCTAAACACCTTGTCCAGCTTTTGAAACCACGAATTCTTTTATTAAGAACTCGTTTGATTTTGTTCGTCGCTCAAGTACCGTAACAATTGGGGAGGATGATATGATGGTTAGTTTTGAATGCTGACACTACAAGCGCTTTAGTATTGGCGAGGAAATTACTCAACTCCTATATGATCTTGAAGGATCGTACCAACTTGAGTGTACAACAAATCAGTAACGACTGTGTAGCAATTTGGTGTAAATAATGAACCACTTTCTTATTTATGGACATCTATACAAAGCAAAACTATGGGTTAAAGCGATGGGCGCACCATTTCCACAGTGGCTGGCGAATATGTAAATGGAGCACTTCGAATAGATGCTTAAAAACGAATCTTTAAACCAAAAATATGGTGGCGTTATGTCGACGATACATTCGTCATCATAAAGCGAAACAGATTAGAAGCATCTCATAGTTATCTCAATAATTTGAATCCGAAAATCCAGGTCACAAAAGAAACCGAGTCTACGGAAGGGACACTTCCGTTCTTGGACTGTCTCGCGCAAAAAGACAACGGCAAGATAAGAACGACGATATATCGTAAGCCAATCGACACAGATGCCATTTTGAGATTCACATCTGCGCGTCAAAAAGGGTTTCAGTCCGTAGCAAAATCGCTATTCTACAAGGTTGATTGCCTCTGCAGCGATGATGCCGATAAGAGACGAACTCACCAAGAAGTCAGTCGTCGACTTGCAAGAGCCTAATTAAGTGCCAATTGAACCGAGTTAAACATCCGCAACCGAAAACTGAAAAAAATTGGCGAGCCATGGCATTTCTATCGTACGTCGAAAGTGCCTCCGAAGGAATTAGTCGAATCTTGAATAACGCAGTTATTAGAGTAACATATAAGGGAGGTAGAAAACTCCGCTCCGTAATAATGCATCTTTGCCAAATCGATTGCAAGGGTTGCGCGGGTGTTTGCGTTGGGCAAACGTCTAGAGAACTTTGCACTAGGGTAAACGAACATAAGAAACCAGTAGGAAAGCAACCCCGCAAACCCAGTGAATATGAATCACTGATTCGGGATTCTGTCCTATCTGAACACGTGCTATACACTGGTCACAGCGTAGATCTTGAAAACTTGGAAGTGATAAGACGGGGTGTGAAATCTTATAGGGAAAGACTTTATGCTGAGACAGTTGAAATAACAAAGGCTGGGGCGAATGCGGTGAAAAAGGTGGATGATGCTGATGGGGCGGATATCTCAACAATCTGGCGTTCGGTTCTGCAGCGGATAAGGATTAACGTGCATAGCACCTAACATGCACATGGGTTATGTAAGCAGTGGTTCAGCGGACGTTGTTCGCACCTGCACACTAAATAAACAATTTAGGGATTAACACAGAATTTAGGGGTGTGATCAATTGTCTTGATCTCGCCTGTCTATCTTAGACAACTCAGGATTGGTCAAGAAAATGTCATTAAAACCTGAAAACTGTTCGTTCCGACACCCTTGGTCTGACGAATCTTTTGTGTTCAGAAACGAAACGTTACCCAAAAACTTGCTATAATCGATTCGCTGCAAACTATCTTTTCAAGATTCTACTCAAGTTTAACGCATTTTAGCTATATGCAACAGAGTGGATCTGGCTAACGTAAAAGTGATAGTATGGGGGTGTTGAGTTTATGTGGGGCACCATTAAGTTGAAGCGGGTGAAATGGCACATGTTGATTGTGATGCGACCAACAAGTTGGTTGGAGCGGTTATTTTCACAATTCAGAGATTGATTCTGAGACAGATAAACGCGCATTATTTTGTGCGAACGGTTTACGCATACGGGCAAACCACTCAACTGAACATCATCCCATCCACAGCATGTGATTGAGTGCATCAGCTAATCGTGATCTGGCATTTTTCGCTTGAAAATTTCAGCTCCTATCATGGTCTATGTGCTTGTTAAGCAATCACACATTGACCAAGCGGTCTAACTATACTGGAACATTACTCGTATCGATAGAGACAGTCTTACAACGATTCCTCACAAGATTAACTTTTATGAAAATTACATAAAATATTTGAACTTTGAAGCAACTATTACATATGGATGCGGAGAAACCGTCAATTTTGAATCAAATGTTGGTATTTTAATGTATTCCTACCTGGATTGTTAAAGTTCTATGAGCACTAATTTCAGTCCTGTCACATATTCGAAATTAAGGCGGATATAGTGGGACTCCGATTTGATGAATTCTTTCATTTGCATATATGACCATTAAACAAGATGTTTTACGCGTTTAGTTAAATTGATAAAAAAAATCACATTTTTATTGTTCACCAACATTTTGCGACCCACCGTTCTCTTACCGGGGATGACTACACACCATATTGATTCGAATCCGATAATAATTTCTACATTCATTGAAAAAGCGCTTTCAACACCCCTTATCATTAACTCGTTCAAAAAATCCCGATGTTACTAAGTCTACAGGTTTCCGTCGAGCAGCACAAAATAGCTTAATGATATTGATGAGGAATTATACACAGAATCAAGCTATTTCCATTTGTTTATCGAATGAATCAACATGCTTAACTATGCTTGATACAGATCAATAAAACAAAGCAAAATGCATCCGAATGCTTTAGGCCGTATTCCACAACCGTATTTAGAACGTAAACTGAGATACTAGTTGTTTTAGAAAACTAAAGAAACGTTGTCAACCATTGTATCTGTTATTTAGAAATCTTTTGATTACATGATTATATGCATTCTTAAACACAATCGAGTTTCATACAAACTCTTCGTAATAAACAGTATTGTCAGGGTTCAATTTCCGTTTTACGCCGGATTACTTTTTTTACGGTGCAGCTTCATAACCTCACTTTAGAGTTGAACCTGGCTATCGGCCTTTCATCTGAATAACAATGCTAAATTAAGCGAAAAAATATTTGGGCGTACAGACTGTTTGATAAAAATGGAAACTTTGCCAATATTATCATCATGTTTCAGGCACGTACAATCACCTTACTGCACAAAGGTTTACGCATGTTAACCGTGGATAGTAACAGCCAGGTGCCCATTGGATACCGAATCAATTTCAAGTGTATCGCGTGTTGTATCAATTCCCAGTGACCTTTCATAGTGTCTCTTCGTGCACTTACCACCCAACGTTCTGCGTCCTTTTTCGATTGGCACGCATTCAATTATACCACCCGCTGGCCTTTTAGTACATTTGAAATGTGCGCGGTGTGACTGAAACGCATAAAATCTAAATCGATTTTTATCATAGCATCATGTGCTCGAGCATATATATATATGCAGAGCAGCACTTTCAGAATTCACAAAACCTACTTTTACAACAATAGTCGTAGAGGTCGTAACATCATTCAGAATACCGTAAGGACAAATATTTAACTCTACTTCATCTTAGGCGATGTTGAACACTCAGAAAAAATTGATGCACTCTTCATATTTTTCTCTCTTGGCGAATGCATCAAATTCGCTCCAGTTTATTTAAGATTTAAAGAAACTCTTTCTCCTCTTGATGGGTAGAAACATAAAAAACTGGTCATGGGATGTAATTGTAGCAAAAGAAAGCGTGAGAAAATTACCTCGATTCCATATTCCCAATATAAGCCGTTCCCATTCCTTGTTCTTGGGCACATATGTCGAAATAAATCGTGTTTAGCCATATAACAGTTGAACATGTTTAAATGCGCGTTTTCCGAAGCCCATCAAGTTGAACACAATTTAATCAAAAAACAAGTTAGTTTCACGATCGAAGCAATAAATATTCTAATCGTTTTCAGTTGAAAGTCACTTGAAAAATGAAAATATCACTGCTTGTTTTCGACTAGTTTCCAGACAGGGATTTTCCCACAAGAAAATCTCCGCAAAACTGGTTACTCTCATAACACTTCAATTTCCGAATGAACGGGCGGTTTGCTAACCATGGCTAACTTTGCTCGCAATAATAATCACAAATGAACGCGATTGATTGATTGGTTTTCAGCATTGTAAATTATAATTAATGGGTTAAATTTTTCGAAATAATGTTCTTTTCTTCGGAAAATTTGTTTAACAGTTTTAGAGTCGGTTACAAAATTTCCAATCGTTTAGTCTGTAGTGATACAACGCTGTCTTTTACGTATAATTTTAACACAGAATTTGTACAAACAATCATCTTGAGCAACCTGAATTAAGAACTAGACAAATGATGGAAATTCCTTGTCGTTGTTCGATTGAGTTCGTGCGAAAATGCCCAGCTGAGTTTAACCAAGAATCTTGACTCTGAAATTACTGGCATAAAACTGTTAAATCTGAACGAGCTGGTATAAATCGATAAAAATTATCACACGAGCATCGATTCCGTTTAGTAAGAACGCTAAGTAACACACCAGAACTCAAAAATTAGGTTTGCTATAGGTTTGCTATACTTTGTGTTATTTTCTCAATAAGAATGGAATGGAACCATGCCTTAACTGGTGGACCGAGTTCCCAACAAATATTGATGCGATATCATAAACTGGTGTGAAGCGCAGTATCACCTACACCGATTTGATGTTCATGTCGATAGAATGAAAATCTCTTGCATTCTAAATGGCATACATAATAAATTTTCAAATCACGACCGCTGGGTATGTCGACTACGAGGCGCAACAATGTTTGTAAAAGACATTAGAATGTTCTAAACATTGACCTCGTGTTGGACAGAAGATTACATCTGACCGCTTAATTTGGAGGCATAGTGTAAAGTGTCATCTTCAAGCTGTGTAAGGGCAAGGGTCGCTTTTGGAAGGGTAAAAGAGACCACACCGAGACCAGTCAAGTGCCACTGATTGACAGAATGTTGTTTATTACTCTGAGTGTTGTGATGAAGATTGAAACTGCCATATCAAAACCTGTACACGTTTAAAGCGGTTTAAAATATGGGATAAATATTCGCTTGTGATGTATATCCGTGATCGAAATCTACAGATGAGACCCCCTAAACAGTGGTTTTAGCTACTAAAATTTTTCACACAAACGAATATATAAAATTAAAATAAAATGATTTAAATGCACCATTTGCTTCTTCAGTGCTGGCAGGAGGAGTGTCCCATAAGGCTCACGAGACATTAAGATTATCATTAAGAATAAGGGTTACCGAAGTGACTGCGATAATTACCGAGGAATCTCATTTCTAAATGTTGTGGGCAAACAGTTTGCTAAGGTTTTACAGATGCGAGTAGAATAATTCGGTGACAGAGATTTCTCTGAATCTCAGTATAGCTTCCCCAGGGGAAGATCAACCGTCGACACGATCTTCTCCCTAAGACAACTTCAAGAATTGTGCTCGGAACCGCGTAAGTCATAAAACGCTCTTTCTATTGATTTAGCGATGGCATTGAACTATCTCAGCAGGGAGTGTCTTTTCAAAAGGAAAGCTTGCTCTTGTAGGCTGCCCTCCAATACTGCTCAAACTCGTTATTTTGCTCTACTCTGACATAAAGGGCTCAGTTTATTTTAACGATTGCAGTTTAGAAGCCTTCGAAATTCGCTTCCACGTTGTCCGGTATTTTTTGCTCCGCTTCTGAGGCACGCATTTAGAAAAAGAACGGAAGGGTGCACACATCCCCATCCTTTACACACCCCGAAACGGAAGGTATTCATCAACGCACGCAGTGTGATTGCAAGCTTTTTAACTTGGACCTTTTGACAGCACAAACTAAGGTACGGGATGTGCTAATACTTGACCTTCTGTTTACAGACTTTGTAGCAATTATTGCTCACTCTCAAGATCCCCTCCAGTCACTAATAAACTGTTTTTTGTCCGCATGGAAAAACTTTGGGCTAAAAATCAACATGAGCAAGACCAAGGGAGTGAACCGCCTCCGTTCATCACTGTCAAAGTCTGTCAGATTTAACCAGTACATCATTTCATATATCTGGTTTCAATCATTGCGAGTAATATCTCAATAGACACGGAGATTGATAAGCAGAACGACAGAGCAGACGGCATTTTGTCCCGATCAAACTCTTGTATCTGAGGAAACCGCAAGTTGAATTTGAAGACAAATATGATGGTAAACAGCGCGTGCTTACGAAATGCTCTGCGTACAGCAGTGAAACCTGTCCCATCTAAGCCAGATGCAAACGGAAGCTGTATGCTTTCTATTTACGAAGAATTCGCCGTATCTTAACCATATCGTGGATGTAAAATTAACGAATGATATGTGCCTTCTAAAGATGGTCTGCAGAGGATGTTCATCCATTTTTGATAGCGACGTATATGCTGGCTGTCATGTATACAACATGACAAATTTTCTATTCAAACAGCTCTTTTCTATGGTCCGTTAAAAGCAGGAATTCGACCATTGAGCAGATCGCATTTGCGATACATAGTCGTTTGCATTAGAGATATGAAAGCTCATGACATTGACCCAACGAGTTAGGACGAGTGTGCACTTGAACGCTCACTTGGAAGGCGCTGTGTAAAGCGTCTTGCAAAAGCTGAGAAAGCGAAGATACTGCTCTTGGCTGTTAAACCTAGAGCCCGCCGTTAGCGTTCATATGCCGCCAATCACCCGAATCCTGTTTATCGCTGTGATCGCTTCGAGAGTGAGTGTTCCACCCGATTCGGACTGTTTATTCATCATATACGCTGTGGAACAAAGATCTACTCTATGGTGAGTTGCAATTAGGAAGTCGACCATTGAGCAGACCGCACTTGCCGTACGAAGACGTTTGCAAAAGAGATATGAAAGCTCTTGGCATTGACCCGGTGAGCTGGGAAGAACTTGCTCTTGTCCGCTCACATTGGGGGCATTGTGTAAAGCGTCGTCTGCAAGCTGGGAAGGAGCAGATACAGCTCTTGGCTGCTGAACGTAGATCTCGCCGACGGCGTGCAACTGATGCAATACAACCGAGTTCTGACTATCGTTGCAAGCACTGCGGGAGAGATTGTTCCTCCCGATTCGGACTGCGTAGTCATTCAAAAAGTTGTAGAACATGAAGATTCATGCGATTGTGATGTACATCCATGGTCGACATCGACAGTATGAGGCCAACAACAACGCTCTGGAACATAAAAACCTCTTGCGTATGTGATGCAGGTTAATGGTTGTCATCGGCAAAAGGAAGCCAACGGAACAGATTTATATGAAAATAACGATTACTCATAATTAATCCAACAACTAATGGTTGATCTATTGTACAAGTATAGCAAGGCTATCCATCATTTAAATAATTTTTCGTTTCACATACTTCTCTAATTATAATGGTTTCTTGCTCTTCCTGGTTAAAGAGTAAATTAAAGGTGTATGAGCACTAAGCAAATGGTGGCTTGTACTCCAGTGATCTTTATTTTAAATTCAATGTGTCATCCATGAACCCAAACACTTTTAACTTTCGCTTAATTTATAGAAAAATCTGCATATTACGAAGAATATCATTTGCAGATCATGTCATGAAATTCTCAATTGACAATGATTCAAAGTAAAGTATTCTCCACTAATTTGATCGAATACCAATGGCGCATCACTCTTGCAATCGAATACAGAATGCACTTCAAATTTACCAAACCGTTGCTCGAATGTTTCACTGCTCTACCGTATCTTATGGTCATAGTTTATGCTTAAATTTCGAAAAGTGCGCCAAAAATAATTCTATTTTTATTCAAAGTATCTCCAGCATTATTTCCGCCGCACTTATAATTGAACGGTAAATCGCCGCGCCTTATATGTCGACATTTTATAGGTGCCTTCCAGCAAAATATTATTAAGGTTATTATCAAATTTTGATATTAAAATCGCCGTTAAGTTGTTTTGAGCACAAGCGAGGGAGTTTAATCAACATATCAAAATGTTGCGTTTGTACACTTGGAACATTTTGCCTGAAGAAATCATACGCTCGGAATTTGTTATGGTTTTTGCTTCCAAACTCAATGAATATATGATGAATCATGCGGTATGTGACTGTCCATATTGATTTTTGAGAGATTTTGTATTTTTACTGTATATACCTCGTCATCCTATGGTTATTGTTAAGCTTACTGCTTTTTCTACCATAAAAATTTCTGATTTCTGATTTCTGAACAAAAATATGTTTTTCGCAACTTCAGGCTGTACTTTCTGTGCAAATGGTGCGACGATGATAAATTATCAGATTTTGTTTTTACCCAGAACTAAACTTGTAATGTTGTAGCTTTCTCACATTCTTTAATTGAATTCACTCAAACACTTTACACGATCGATGTGATGCTTTCGGAATGTGACAAAAACTTTTCACTTTCAGACCACTAAGCCCATTAAAACGAGAGATTATCTTTGGTTTCTTTGGTACCTATCGGTCTGGTGATGGTGTAAAAGTCGGAATCAATTGAAAGACTCGTAATACGACATGGTCGGCAAAAACATCAGAATATGGAGAGAGCTCGAATTGACTTTGTTTGCACACAATCGCGTGGTAGTAGAGGCTGTGGACTTGACAGTTGTGATTAGCTGATTCATATATAAGCGAGTCATCTGTCTATTAATCATTCTCATATGCGCAATGACTGTGTGATCAATAAGCGTGCTAGGCCTTGTACGAATTCGGGATAAATAAAGCCGAACCCATTTTTCTCGAATTCGAAATCCGGAAAAACGAAAGGCTGGATGGCGAACGGTGGACATGATTATCTTTGGATTCAGTATCTTCAAATTTCGAGTCGATAACGCAAAGGAAGTTAGGACCAGAGCGAATTTTTCATCGTGTGACTGGAAGTAAACTTTCCTGCAGTTATCAAATCATTGAGAATTTTGTTTTTCTTTTGGAAGTTACATGAAACGGCAGACTAAAGAAGCTACTTTCATCCGGATATGATATGCAAGCAAGCCCATTATAATCGAGCTGATTGATAGCTTGTTAAGATATAAATACTGAAAGAGAACGACTAAATACAGAATAGCGAGTAAGTTTGAAGGCTTATAATACAGTTCACATGAATTTTACAACGATACATTTTAAGAAATATTACGTTGAATAAACAAATTATTCTGAAAAATCCACCGAGGTCACCGGCATTGCATCCGTGAAACAAATGTTAATAACATCACAGTAGATATTACCGAGAATATTCCTCAATTGTATCTTCCGAAATTTCATTGCTCAGATTCTTTAAAATGCACGATTGGTGACGAGACAAGGTTAGCCTTACACATCACGCTAGGAACTTCGAAAAAACGAGGTTTCACCGATTCGACGGAATGGTAGATTTGTCCTTGATGATTTTCTGTGACATCTGTATATTCCTCATGCGCTGTTGCAAGATAAACACGAATGGGTGAATCTGGAGGATTGATATTTTTCTCATTGTGAACAACGTTTCGTACACCATATCGCCCGAATTTCCACGGGGCTTTAAGTTGCATTACACGAGTGGTGCCTTTCAAAAAATGCGTTTTGCCGCCATTTGAAAGTGTGAGGGCATACTCGTGAGCGTTTAATGCCAGTGTTTCATCAAACTCTTTCGCCACGGTTTCTGATATTTTTCTCAAGGTCAGAGCGACAATTTCGTCTGCTTTTGTATGCGATTTCACCAGAATTTTTACACAGGTTCCGCGAGGTAAACCACATCGAAAATCAACATGAATTAAAATGAAGCATTCCTTGTTATCGATTTCTACGAAGTTGTAACTATCAGCTTTATCGATCTCGTTTTTATCGATTCGTCGACCGAAAATCATGGACTTTTGTTTTTGATGAAATAGCTTGATAAAGTTCTTTTTGAGTTGGTTCATATTTGTCAAGTGTTCATCAACATAGAATCTTAATTGCGATATCGTGACGCTGTTTGTATTACAACGCTTTTTGTCTCTTGCACAACTGAGCACATCACTAAGCCAACGTTTTCCACTATAAAGTACTTCTAGCTGTGATTGCAACGATTGCAATGCAAGCGTTCTTTCGGCACACTGTGCATACTCCTCATTGCTAAGACATTGCCGCTGAACAAAGTTTGAAATAGACAGAAGCAATTCTAAAATGGAAGTCAAACTACATGTTTGACTGTAAAAATACGTGTCATACGTAAGTCCTATATTCCTCTCAACGAATTGCATGAAACACCAAGAACAATTTAGTGGAGTTGAACTTGTTGAGCTCGGTGGAAGACACACCTCTTCCACCGGCGGACATAGTATTATGAAAGAATGATTCGGTGAAATTCGCACAATTTCTGGCAAATACAAGCGTAATTGGTCAATGTAGACATCTTCGAAACCAAGACGGATGGCAAGCCTTTCCGCTGCCTCGAATAATCTGGTACAGAATATTCTATCTTTATGATCTGGTTTCAAATTTGTATCAATTGTCTCATTTACAGATTGGCTAACGGAAAGACAAAGTGCGTTCCATTCAGATTGGCTGACGTGATGCCGTCTACGAACTTTTTCAAGCGGGAACATGTAGGAGCATTCGTTTGTGTTTGAAATAAGTACAGTTGCTTGTTGGTCCATTCGGGCTTGCATTTGAACGAATGCAACATATAAGCCCGGGGATAGCTTCCGCGTTCGGCCTTCAGATTTTGCCAGTATCGCTTCTAATTTGGTTAGCAAAACGTTTTCCGGTGTGGTTTGATTCGTCTCAGATTTCGACGAAAGAATAGATATCGATTTTGATACCTGTTCATTTTCATTGATCGAAGATTTCCTACTTAGCTCATCTTCATTGGTGAAATTTGGCGCAGATTCGGTCGATAATTTATTAAGCTTCAGAACTTTTGATAAACTGTTCCATTTTAGGCCACTGGTTAAGCTAAAATTCTCGGAATTTTTAACGTATTTAGAGAGAAGTAAAATTGTCGCAGATTGTTCATTTGCATTGCTCATTCCAATGTTGCCCATCGGCGATGCGTTCGGGATCGTGGACTCATCAGTCAACATTGATTTCTCCAACTGATCCATGGGGGCGTTACTCGCGACTGTATCCTTTGATATAATCCTGCATCGAATGGACTCGGGGTATAAATATCCGAGATCGAATAATCCGGTAACACTTTGTAAACGGACGAATGCTTCCAAAAGTCGGAAACGAAACTGAATATTTCCGGGAGGATTTAATTTCATCAAATGTTCGCTGATAAGCTGAAGATCGGAGCCATAGGTGCTATCACATATCAATTTGGCAAACCAGCTGAAGTCACTGTTGAAGGACGGAATTGACCTTATATCCTCATTCGAAACACAAACAACAGGGAGATAGTCATCAATTGTCACAAGGTGCTTCTCACTTTGATTTGCACCATTCTCGTCCACGTGATTCCTCACTTCGTGTATTGCGAGTGCCATGTAGATACCGCATTTAAATTGCTTCAGAAATTTGAAACCTTTAGATGCGAAAGGGAAACGAAAGGAACGCTTTCTTTGAAGCAACGGAGAACGCGTTTTGCGTACGGAATCCTCTGTAGCGATAACCTGTGCTACAGCGCCATCGGCCCCAGAATTAGTGAGACTGTGAATCCATAGCAGGATTTGCTGGTCCAGAGTCTGTTTTATTATTTTGAATTCATGAAGTAACGAATTTCCTGTATAACGTAGCGGTGGATCTTTTTGTATGGAATCAGATCCAACTTTCTGGATTTCATACCACGAAGATGGACAAATGCCGTTTGGGGAAGCATAACATGGATCAGACCAACCTCGAATCGATATGCTGTACACTCTAACATAGACTGGTTGGCCTTCTTTCAAGTCTGTTAACTCGTAAAATGATGTCCGAAACAAGTGCTTCTTGTGCATGCTCTTGAGCGCCGAATTAGAATTGAAAACAGATATATTTAGCACCGGATCAACAACACATGAATAAGTGTTACGTTTCGGAAAATCGCTAAAATTTGACCACTCAATGCGATGACGGATAATGACCTCGCCGATATTAATGAACTGCATTGCACTTGCTTTTCGGCCGTGTTCAACATGGTCGTTAATGTCAATCGAGGAATCACTTGTGTGGAATTCAACGTAATCTTGTACTTTATTTCCGTTGGCGATCCCAGGAGCTACATATTTTGATGCAGTTGAAATACGGACCAAAATGGCATTCGGTCCCGAAACCATTAGTTTCACGCGTCGTGGCGGTGGAGGATTTGATGGATAGCGATCTAGACTGTGACAAAATTTGATAAGCCTTTCACGTCGTTCAGAACATTGAAACAATCGACTTTCTGTGTGCGCGACTTGAGCAAACGTTAAAGTACATCCCTGAGGGTTTTCGTTGCACAAGTCAACAGCAGTGTTTTCCGATGTCAAAAGTGAATTTGTTTTCATGATCAACTTTTTTAATTCTGTCTGCAGTTCCAGCATTTCTAGCTCACAGTCTCCGATCCTACGAAGCAGATGAACACGAACAGGGTCGCAAATTTTCACATTGCTTGGACCAAGTGTTATTAGACTTTGCACGACAGAACCAGGTTTAAATCCAAGATACATAAGATAAGTAATCAACACTGGTGATGCAGAAAGCATAGCAACATCAAGAAGGCTAAGGCCATCCATGTCACAGTCCGAAAGTTCAATGTTTTTTATATCATCCAGTAGAGTAGGCGTTCTTTCGAATTCTGATACGAGATTTGTGTAATCATCCCTTTGAACATGTTGCATTATGCGATTAAACAATTTCTGCTCCGAATTTTGAATTTGCTTAGAAACAGTGCCTTCCAATTTTCGAGTAGGCAAAAATAGATCTCCGGCAGCTTCGCTGAGTGAAGATGTCATTATAGTAGCGGAATTTATGTGTGTTTCGTCGAGCGGCCAATTGACCGTCGAGTTGTTCCTCCTTAAGCGCCGTTTCGCATTCGCTTGGTGTGTGCTTTTGATAGATTCTCGGCCGATGTCATCCAGTTTACTGGCCCTCTGCCACACTAAATGTAACTCCTCATCATTTTGCAGAGATTGTGGCGAGGTTGGTGTCTGCAAACTTTGATCATTGGTTGCACCAATAGTTGTAGATAACGTTGATTTAGTTTGATAGTCTAATGTTCTAATTTTATGATAGTTGTCACACGTTCCTTTAGCCAGCGAACGATCTCGGACATTTTTAGATTCCACCTGTTCTTTGGTACCTGAGTAATCAATTTTTTGAACTGCGTTTACAGATCTCGATCTTCTTCCACGCTCCATCCAGGTTTTAACTCGTCTCCGAGATTTTCTTTTCTGTGTTCTCCTAATCAATTCGCCGTCTTCCCGATTCGCCTCTACGCTGGAATTACGTTGACTACTCGACGACCGTTTATGACCGTGCTCAAAACGGACTTTGTCAGCAGTTTGCCGATGACGAATTATTTGTGCACTGCTTTTCGACCTTTGTAACTTTTTCTTCGTCATGTCCCTAGACCGATGCTGGCCGGTACTTGTCACGTTGGTTATCTTTTCTGATATGAAAGAATCATCGTTAATAGAGACCTTAGGAGATTTTGCTTTCATTTGACCGGTCGAATGCTTTCGAGATAATTGTGTATCTACATGCTCGGTTCCGTTTTCGACTTGGCGCTCATTTTCAAAAGAATTGTTTGCACTTCCATTATCCTTCGCCTCTTTACTACTCGATTGATAATCACCGGTTAAGTCTATTGACCTATTCATTTTCGATTTCAAGTTCTCAATAAGAATATCCGCATTTGTGAAGACTTGATCATCGTTATGCAAAGAATTGCTCAAACATCCATCCATAGTGTGCGTCGCTTCGATTGAACCAGTTTTATTTTGTCCATTGCTAGAAAGATTTGGCTGCGTTAGACCGATAGCTACCGCATCAAACACTGGCATCGTGTCAGACTTTGCCAGACGCTTCCGTTTGTCGGTCAAAAAGTTCAGTGCGCTAGTGAGCATTATTTCAAATTCGGACGAGCACCGTCGTTCTGGAGTTGGTGGGTGATGCTCAGAGCTGAAATGAAAAAGGTGAAAATAAATGAATGCTTTTTATTGGAAGCGATGGAAATTTTTTAAGCTAGACACAATGTAAACAGTTTAAATGCAATATGATTCCAAATACATATTACGTGCTCTCATTTCAATATTTTGGTGTCCAACGCATTAGTTGCATGTTGAATTACTGCGAGCGTTACGGACTAAGATCAGAAAAACAGCGAACCACTTGCACATATCTAACATAACATTCTGTAAGGGTTTCAAGTGCCCATAATGAGTTCGCGGACAATATGCAGAACATTTCTATGAAGCAAAACACACGAGGAAGAAGTGACGACAGCAATCACAAGATAGTTTAATTTCAGGTTTTGAAGAAATTGCACGAGAACTGATCGAGCTATATCATCCGCTAATACATAAGCAGATAAACAACATCAAAAATTATCGAACGATCAGCAATTCCTTAAGGTAGGTCAAACGCACTTTTGCTCACACTGTTTGAACTATTCAATTGGCAATTAAGATCCAATGTAACGTTTGTATGCTTGATATCACACAATCGAAATGGAACCACAGCAGTTATTTTCATTCTATCTGGAATTGACTTATTGGAGTCGTGGTAAGCGCTTCATCTGATATTGCTCTCACATATTGATAAAACTACCTATAATGTAATATTGGGTATTCTAATAGCCATGAAAATAGTGTAGTTGCTTCTGCATCAACATCGTAAATGGTCAACTCAAAGTTGTCATTAATATTGCCTCAATTTTACTTTAAGAAACGAAATGGTCTGGCGCCAACAGCGTTAGAACAAAAACTAAATATGTTAACCGATGTCTAGGTAACAAAATCTCACTCAATTTTTAGAAGAATGCGTGAAGCTTTTCAAATATGATGACTGCATAGACTGAGTAGTGCTCATGCAACAACATTTGCATGCTCATGAAAGCAAGTCGATTTAATATGTAAGATGAACTCACAACCTTGAAACTTGCAGTGAAGAAGAAGTGTTGATGCATGTATAAGCTCCAACTTCAAAACTGCACTTCAAACAATCGCTGCCTTAGCAAACTTTTCACCCATGCTCAAGTATACATACCTGAGACCAGTCATGTATTACATTGTGCAGTTAAGTATCTAGGGCTCAAGAAAAATGTGAAACTTATGCAGTGAATCTATCGCCGCTCAACCTAACTAGTTCGAAGTATCCGGAAGAAGCCTTACGAGCAAAGATAGAAAGATGGGACAATCCTGGGCTTCGGATATAGTGAACGGACGCGTTGAATCGGAATACCTCGCGGTGGATTGTTGAAGTCCTAGGAAAGAATATCCTTGTAAACTTGTCTTTACCCAAGAACCCAGCGGTACTTTGTGATGATTTGAAACAATAAAATTAAGACCAGTAAAGCAATGATATCGCCCCCAATCAATGCTTGATTTGATGTATCCACGAGGCCGGCTTATTCAATTTCGGAGCCCACCGTGTGAGAAAATATTACCCCTTGAACAGACATTAAAATTTTAACGCGGTGCTTTCTGAATCATCTCAACAGCAACCCATGCTTAGCTTAACTTGTCCGTCTTCATTTGCGGTGGTTTATATCGAGTCACAAACGGAATAGGTGATATCGATCTGTGGGGTGATTCGGATGTGTAATCATCGATACTGCAACGTATCAAACGATTTCGTCGTTAGGAAGTTTCGAGTGAGCGTAAGGCAATATAGTAATTTATGCAGATATTAGAACAATCTACACAAAAGTGAATTTGAAAAATCTACATTTGTACTGCTAGATCTAGCGGTTATTTTTATTGTAAAAAACTCAATTTAGTACATAATAAATTGATTTCTTTTTTCATTTTTCTGAATGATAATGAATTTCATTGCTTGAGAACGGATTTAAACATAGTCTTACTCCTGTCCTAGTTATATGAGCGCATATTGTGTGATTTGAGCAAACCTGAACCGGAAGTCATTAATCAACATCATGAAATCTATTCCTGATACACTGACTGGAAGAAGTTAAATCTAGATTTTTTAATCAATTGAAATTTGTTCATTCTACAAATAGTGAAAATATTCATATCCATATGACAAAGAGTAAAATCAGCAGCACTAAGAAAGCTCATTTGCATGCATTTCTATCATACCTCAAGACTGGTTTCGTGCTATTGACACTCATTGTGTATGGACAGTAGGATCAGGATCCGCTTGCACTTGATTTAATTTCACAAATGTTTCAGAACTGTTTTTAACGCTTTTACGAATAACAATTTTTCAGAAATCGCCTTGAGTTTACATGCAAACAATCTATTCAGAATTATGGAGAACAATGTAATCGGGAAGCAATGACATTTTATCGTCTTTGCAAAACTAAATTCTTATTCGAAAAAGCGATTTTCGATTAATTAAGATTAATTTGACACAAATCTTTAAATTGTTTTGCACATCAATTGTTACAGGCATCAAATGAAATACACTTTTAAGTACATTTGGGATACATGAGTAGAGAATGGACGGATGATCACAAAAAATGATAACAATTAAGCCTGAGAAGTTCAATATGGAAAACTAGCTGATGTCCATGCTACTGCATGACACCATTTAAGAAATAAACAGCAATGCAATTACGTGTGGACAACGACCTGGTCGCAAGAGTCATCATGTCGATGTTGAGTACAAATACACCTTAATTAAATCCAGTGGTTGAGTATAAAACCAATGAAATGCTGGTCTAACAACAAATGGATCAACCAGGCATATTGACACCAATATAACAAATGGTCTTACAAACATATTTGAGTGATTATGCATGTATATGAATTTCTACTATGTATGTGGGAACAGTTGATGAGGTTGTAAAACATTGTGAAGGCCTAATGCAGCCTATAGAAATGTATGCAAGCATGCATGTATGTATGTATGTATGTATGTATGTATGTATGTATGTATGTATGTTTGTATGTATGTATGTATGTATGTATGTATGTATGTATGTATGTATGTATGTATGTATGTATGTATGTATGTATGTATGTATGTATGTATGTATGAAATGTATGTATGCAAGCATGTATGTATCATCCTATTTATCTTAATTTTTTCTCTATATTGACCTAGATATCAATTAATTAATGCAACATTTATCTCTCTGTTATTGAGACATTCGTAAATTAGTAATTTGTTCGATTGTCTACATTATTCTATATTAATTTTATGTACCCTAAACGATTGCGTTTATCGTTATATTTTATCCGATCTATAATGGAACTGTGAACCAATAATACCGACAATTTGAATTCAATTCACGAGAAGCGGTCAAGTGCAAACTTTCTTTTTTTCTTGCTAATATATTTAGACAATCCTAAAAATATTTGAATTTGTTTCATTTGCATTGATTGCTAATTTATTTCCTTCTCACATTTTCGTTCTGAATGAATTATTTCAGTTTGGTTATCCGAATGAACAAAAAAGCGCTGACTTAATGTCATGAATCATAATACGGAATTCGGAATAAACACTTGTAGGTATGCGCATATGTTTATTTCTGTAATGATAATGCCAATTCTAATGGATATTTACCCATCTGATTACATCTTTGTAGACCGAATCATAATTATTTTCTTTGCCTGAACCTCGTACGTTCATAAGGCTGACATTCATTAACCCGAGTTTGGCATTCGTAATAATGATTTATTCGAAGCAATGTTTGCAAGCAAACGGAAAAATTATTCGATCACTGTAGAAAATGTTTTCGGTAAGTTAAACTAAGGGCATTTATAAGACATTGTATCACCTTTTATATCAACTATTGGTACAAGTGTCAAGAAAGACTTTACGTGATAGATTTTATGTTTATTGAGAATCGTACATATTAAAGTTAACACGTTATGTGTGTCAGATCATGAGGTAAACTTAACTTTGTAGAAAATGATATTATTCATGCTTGTCAAGAAATCGACATTATTATAATAAGTTTAACTTCATTTCATATGTCGTTTTCATTCATTGTACTGATCTTACCATAGTTAAGTGTAAATCCAACGAAATTAACATGAAAAAGCTGTTACTAATATTGTATAAATGCCCGAAATCGTAATTAACTAGAAACTTTTAGAACAATGGCGATCGAATTGTAATCGTTTTGAGAGTCCTAGAAGCTAACAAAGCAACTGATTGAGCAGTACAGCGCAAACACGATTGGCCACAATGCATATTTATCAGTGAAATAGTTGTTTTACATGATGTAGCTGTGGCGGACACGTTCCGCTACCCAAAATCTACGATTCATAAGGAAATCGGTCCTATGTTGGACACAGTCAAAACTCGTTGGTATAATGTCCGTATGCTAACACCATGAGAAATTATACTCAACGCTTTGAAACTTCATATCGAACGGATAGATGCAACACGACGTCCAACAGTAACACCACGAAGTCAATCAGTAGCTGACGTTCCACAAACAAATGAGGTCGATACTATAGATAACTGTATTACAACCCCAACATGATGAAACATCCTTGTGAGCCAAAACCACTCGCGGGAGGATTTGCTTAAGATACCTGAAAGTATTGTGTTAAGACGAATGGCTTCAAGTAAGCAGTTTTAATATACAAGTTTATCCACCGTAAGAAACGTTCAACGGTTGATGCTCTAATCCTGTTGGCAGATTATGCTTCAAATTCACTTGATAAAAAATCAAAATCTATAATGTTTGTTTTCTGGATTATACCAATGCTTTCAAAAGTGTTTTGAGACGTTTAATACTCAATCAACTGTCGGACTGTTGTACATCACACAACATTCTTTACTGCATTACATCCTAAGTTCGAGGGTCGTCTGAAATATTTGATCATGAATGGCAAATGCTTCTCTTTTGATACCAATTCTGCGTGGTCTCCTGCAAGGCGCAATACTTTACCTTTTTTAATTTTCTATTCACATTACTTTCGACAACAACGGTCGAGTCAGCCGACATGATTACAAACGTTGGTCAAAGGTGATGTTTGATTATCTTGTCTTTGAATAACCAAAAGTACAATTAATTGTTTAATTAATTTTGTGATAACTATTGCCTTCTTAAAAATTCCGATTTTTAAAGTTTAGTCAACGTTATCTAGTGTTTCTTTTTTTAATATTCCTTCCAATGATGGCCTTAAAACGAATGATATTCCAGTGTCTTCATGAAATTTAACAAAACACACTTTGACCATGTTTGTTATTATCAACTAGTTCACCATCCAGCCATAAAATTTGTGAATGTCTATAAACTAGGTAACCGTGACATTACGCGTTAGGTCGACGTTTCTATTAACTGTCTCCACACATTTAGTGTCACACTGATAATTTGTTTTTTCACCAAAAATATTACTTTAAATAGATCAATATCTTTACGGTTCCAACCCATGACATTTCTGTCAAAGCTAGTTGGTTGCGTTGACGTAAACGCAAGCGTTTGTATGGTTTCTGGGATAACTATTGATGAAGTTTTCTGCTTGCTTGAAGTTTAGGGCAATGCAATTGACAAACATTAGTTAGATATTATATTTACAGTTATAGAAGTTTCATATCTACTTATGTAAATAACTTAAATTTCCAAATTATTAATAAAATTAAATTTATACTATATATGCCAATTATAGGGTATTTATTTCGGACGCTACTGTGAAAATGCTCAATAGAGTAGTTAATCTCTGGCTCTGAGTGACTTTGCTTCAATAAATGGGTGATCTTATGAGTAGCACGCCAAATGATGAATTAGAGAGGATGACTAATCTAGCGATTCTCAACAGCAGTTCAACAGTAATGCAGAAACAAATCAGACCTTTAACAAAAATTCTATCACTCGCTTCCTTAATGCAAGGATTCAACAAGTAGGTAGACAAATGACGGTTCCGATGGTGTCAGTTAAGTATACAACCAGACTTACGTTAAAACAAAACTCAACTTCTTACTAACGCAACACTGGTGTCTTGAAACCATATGAAAGCAAAGGTTTGGCTGAGATATACTATGCCGTATCATTTAAACTTTGTATAATTACTATAGTTTAAACGTGCCGTTTTGCAACAAACCCTGTCCGTGAATATCGTTAATAATTAAATAAAGAATTTATAATATTGTTCAAAATAATTATTCAGTATTCCTTATTGTGCGACGAATATAATTTTTCAAAATCATTTTTGGTGATAAATACAACTCTTAATATAATAGTCGTAAAGATAGCTGAGATAAATTGATACCATAGTTTTATAAAAATCATTCAACTGCCTATTAAATGTATTGTTATTGTATCATACAAATGATAAATGGTAAAATAAAGCAGCAATAGGAAGACTTTTTCTAGTGACTATAAAACAAAAGGATCTCATTTGCTGAATGGATGAGCAATTTAGAGTGACCTACGTTCTTTTGCAATGCATTGTGCTTTGATGGATCTGAAAGATTAGACGTGCAACGAATTGGAGTTTCGAGTGACTCAAGCAAGCAAAGTCGAGCTATCGCTCGCTGCGTACTAAAACAATCATCAATTATGAAAATAATTGGTGTTTACCCCCTCTATCAAATAGACATAACGAATGCATTCTTTTTAGTTGTACAGTTCTTAGAAAAGTTCAACAGAGATTGTATCAAGCGTTTGACAGAATATTCAGCCTATATTATGCGAAATATTTCAACTGGATGTATCAATGCCTCATAAGTAATCTTTATACTCTGATTACGTATAATTTTTCCCATCGGTCTTTTTAACTAGCTTATTGGTGCTTCCACAGCCTCCCTCAACTTTTAGCCTCAAATGCACTGATGATATAGTCATTTGATGTGCTATACCTGAAAAGAGCGTTTCATATACACTCTCCGATAAAATAAATGAAATTACAGCCCACTGGGTAGAAAGACGCCTGATTTTAAATCCGGAACAAGTGTTGAATTGGTCTTCACTAATAAGCGCGGAACAGGTGTGACGCTGAGTGAAGTAATTTCAGCGATCTAGAATTAAATCCTTCTGTGATGTATAAAATTATTTCTTGTGCCAGTTGTATCTTTTAACAAAGTGTTTTAAATAATATTTTGAAACAAATATTTTACTTCTTTGAATCGATTCAAAATAATATTTTTACGAATATTTTTTCACCCACATCACAGAGAATTATTAAAAGCTCAATTTTCATTTATGACTCGGTTATATTATCATGTGAAAATCTCTATATTGAAGAACCTTCATCATGTTTAGCTCAAGTTATCTCTGTCAAAAGAATGTATAAAAAATTTAAAGTAGATTTATCTGATTGGCATGATGTGTGCTTTATTGCGATTTTAAGTCTGTGTATTTGTGTAGATTTTTATTATCGGACATTAATCTAAAGTTGACATTTGGCATAATATTGATTTTGGAGATTTTGCTTTATACATTAATTTCATTCTTCAAACTCGGTGATATTACACGAGTTCTAAAAGACAAACATTTCACCCCCATTAATAATTTTTTTCAAATTCGTTGTAACAGTTCAGATTTTAACACACATTTTAACGTATTATTCCAGATCCTGAGCTAAAAAAAGAAATTTCTTCAATAAACCTATTCTTTAATTCACTATATTGAAGGTTTTACCCAATATAATTCTCAAGATGTTGGCAAGGAAAAGTTCTCGTAACAAGAAAATTATTATACCAAGCTCAGGCGTTTTTCTGACAAATATATCATTTACATTTGCAACGAAACATGCTCGTCAAATTCAGAAGCACAAAATATTTTTCCTCACACATTTGGCTACCGTAAGTTGAACAACTGAAATATGGATTTAAAAGAATGACTAGCATCAATGCACCTTGGAAAATTTCTAAAAACATCCGCACATATGCCCTTCCAAATTTACGACCTACATTTTCAAATTTAATGCTTTTTACAGATCGCAAGACCGACACCAAACAAAGTTGTTACGGGTATGTTTGAAAGAAGCAAATTTTTATTAGCACAAAAATATGTTTATTTAATTGCTTGACAATATGCAATTTATCTACAGCTTATGGGAGAAGAATTTGATCTGCTAAATAATTAGATATTGGAAATTGTTCACTGGCATATAACACATTTTCTCCTTTTTCATCTTTTAGCACTCAATTTCAAATCACCATTAATTATACAGCGTTTATAGTCTTTTCCGATAAAATAAAATGGTCGGTAAACCATCGAAATTATCAAAGTTATAATACTTATCTGCTTCTTACCTTAATGGCTGACATTTTACCATGATGATTTATTCGTGATACCAACGTCAGAAATGTATATTATTTACGGTGTTCAGTTGAAAATTATCTAAGTAAAATTTTTAAAATAAATTTGTTTGTGGTGCAAATCTATAATGTAATGTGCAGCAAGCCATATGGAATGGAAAATGGTTGCCAGATTTCTCACGTTGGAGACGAATTTCTAAGAGGTCAAATTGTCCATTTCATGAAATTTTACGTACATTGGATAAATATGACGTCGGTAACATTACCCACACTTAAAATTCACTAGATCCACCTAGCTCGCAAAACAATCGCGAAAAAACGTCTAGCGGTTTTCGGCGGGTAACCTCCTTCACATATAGAAAGCACTCTTAGTTTCAGCTAGCCTTGAAACAGCAACAATTTATAAAGAGTATTTTTAATCAACCTGTTCTAACGATTCCCATATTGTGATCAAATGTAGAATTATAGAGTAATTTTTAGTTGAGCACTCGAGACGTTTTAAGCAAACTAAAGTTTCGCGGTGCGCTCGCCAAAGGCACGTACCCTATAAAACTACTATCGGGCTGTTTGGCATCATTATGTAAAGACAGTAAGGTTAAGTTCAGTGTAAATTGAAATCGTGGAAATGTAGTGAGAATAGTTCGGCTTTATTAATTGGCGTTCACCCAATGAATTTGCTAATCTTAATTTAGTAACTCACTCACTTATAAATGAGCGAGCATTGTGCTGCTCACATTCCTTACTATTACACAAAAAATTCGGTTTCTGGTTGTTTGCTATTATCAAGTGGAGACAACAAGATTGATTTGAGTGTACCCGTGAGCAACGATGACTTCACAAGCAAATCGTACTTAATACTTTATCACAATTTCACCGCTCACTGGACCTGGTATCACAATTTCCACTTGGTGACAGAACACCGACAGGAACCGATTCCGATGTGTAAATGCAGGGAAAGCTGGAAACACAATTTATTGGTCGATTATAAGTGACCACAAATTTATTTTTTATTCTGCGCTTCTAAATAATGTGCTATTAAATAAACCAAATCTGAAGTGGCTTCAAAGAAGATTTTTAACGTTTAATCACTGTATCGGTGGAGACAAACAGTCAAAAACTGGATTTGGATGCATGAATTTTGCATGTTCCATAGCTTTTCGAATGACTAAACAGTCCGATTCGGGAGGAAAAGTCTCTCCCGCAGCGCTCACAGAGTTAGACAGTACTAGGTCGAGCGGCGTCAGTTGCACACCGGCGGAGTGATCTGCGTTCAGCAGCCAAGAGCTGTATCTGATCCTCCCCAGCTTGCAGACGACGCTTTATACAATGCCTCCAGTGTGAGCGGTCAAGAGCAAGTTCTTCCAAACTCGCGGGGTCAATGCCAAGAGCTTTTATACCTCTTTTGCAAACGTCTTTGTACCGCAAGTGCGGTCTGCCCAATAGTCGACTTCCTGATGGCAACTCACCACATAGTAGATCTTTCAGAATACGACAATTTTTCATTCTGTAGACTTGGCGATGACACCGCAAGCGGCGCTGTCGTAGTAGGGTGAACATGCTCTGTAGACCAGCTTTTAAAAGCACTTCAAGATACGACGAATGCTTCGTAAATGCAAAGCATTCAGCTGCCACTCGTGCCTTACGTAGGTGGTCCAGGTTCCACTGCCGTACATTAAAGCATTTAGTACGCAAGCGCTGTATGCCATCATCTTTGTCTTTACAGTCAGCTTGCGGTTACCCAAAACATGAGAGTTTAATCGGGACAAAATGACAGCTGCTTTGCCAATCCGCTTATCAATCTCCATGTCTAGCAAAAGGTTATCCGCAATGGTTGAACCAAGATATGTGAAACGATGTATTGGTTCAAGATGACAGTTTCCATCAGTAATGATTGGAGGCGATACAAGTAAAAATGAGAATCATTCGACTCACCAATACTCCATGGTTTATTTCTTTAAAAAAGGGATGGTACGAATGTGTGATTGTTGCACATTCAAGCACGGATTAGACATTTCACCAAACAATTTCGATAAAGTTTTGCTGATGGTGTATCCTAGTTTGTAGTCAAAATGTTTATTTACAATTCAAAGAGATTTAGAACCTAATCTCAATAAGAAGTGAAAATAGTTACAAATCTGCAAATCTGCAAACGGGTGACTGATAATTCGCGGCTAAATCTGGTGAAGAAATATACTTAGACCTCTGTATTGTGGTTCTCAGCCCCCATCCCTTACACATCACTACCTGTTGCTGGCTGTTTGCCGTCGTAGGGTGGAGACAGCAGGATCACGTTCAGTGATGCTTAGACCTCGTCACTTCGTCCAGACTCTACACAATACTACATCAACCAACTCCGGCTGTATTGATTTTCTTACCGCTTTGTCTGTACTTTTTTTTGATCCCGTTGAAATGAAACAATCAGTTGCTCGCGAAACATGTGTCGTCTGTGCGAAAAGTGGTTAATTTTAAGGTCAAATCTGTCACGTGTCGCAACTGCTCACCCACGTGTCACGTAAAACGTGGCAAATCATTTACCGCGGAGGGGACATCGATCCACAATTATGAAAATATTCCTGGTGTATGCTACGTATGTATACGTTGTCGAACGAAACCAAAAGGGATTCTGCGTGCTTCAACAAGTGTCCAACAATGCAATTTGGATGAACGCATGTTGAGCTTAGAGCTCAGGATACAAATATTGAAGGCATCGTTTGAAACTCTAGTTAAAGCTCAGAACTATAAGTACGCCGGTATAACTACCGAAAAATCGGAAAATATTGTCTGTAATGCCAACCATACAAAATATGCATCTCCACTGATCATTTCAAGCGAATGCTTAACTGTTATATATCTGGCGTAGTGTCTTGCGGACCGTTCTCCTCATCAAGACTCAACCTTCATAAAACCGACCTTCAACGGTATGTGTAAAATAAACATTTCTGGCATTAACAAGGTTACGAAGATCAAGTCATTCGCTCATCAGAATTTTCAGCTAAAACCATCTGATTCAAATCCAAGGGTCACGGTGAAAAAGACCTAAAATAATCTCAATGAAATCTGTAGCAACATACAGGAATCCAGTAAGAACGTTTTGCGAAGAGGCAGAGACACAACCTAGAACAATGTTTCAACCTCTGTACGACGATGGTTTCGAAAACAATCAAACCGACAGTATTTATGCGTTTGGTTCGCCACCCAAGCTCCAAACATTCCTGTGAACCACGTTTAGTGAAAATAACATTAAACGGTGAGAAGAATATGGAAACTATGGAAACTGGCGGGAATGAAAAGGACGTCTCGATTTTCGTAAGATGAACGACGAGCGCATTCTAATCCTTCTAGGCATTTGATAGGCTGCTAATACAACGGAGGCTATTAAAACACAACAACACGATTACAAACATTGGCTCTACATAGCAGAAATCATAGGAGCATGTGTGTGTGTTTTTGTGAGTACCTTCAGGATACCCGGTAATCAAATTACAAAGGTGATGGACCACCTCCCTAGAAACTCATTTTCCTAACCAGTACAATAACAGAATTCGTCAGACATACTTGGAAAAATATCCCTAGCGACGTCAGACTAAGCATATTTTAGCAGTCTCAGAAAGACAAGCTGAAGCATTGCCGTGAAAAGATAAAGAATAATCCAACTCTGAATACGTTTCAAAAAGGGTTCGAACCAATAGACACCATTCACAAATCATTGCTAAATAGGAAAACCAGTATTGACTGTTTCTACACAAAAGCGCAGTATTTGCGGAGCAAAATAGCTGAATAAATTCATTTCAGCAATCCGTTTTCAACTGACATTACCGATGTACTCGAGGCATTATTCCATGATCAAGTGAATGATTGCGAGCTGTTAATTCCCAGTATGATTGTGCTTCAGCGAGACCGCTCAAGAACATGTGGTGGATTAGCCGTGTATTACCACGAGCGTCTTCAAAGCACAATGGTATCTGATACACCATTTGAGCTGGAGGATACCATGTTGTGTAGCTTGCGCCAGGATCGGACGATGGGTTCGAAAACAATCAAACCGACAGCATTTATGCGTTTGGTTCGCCACCCAAGCACCAAACATTCCTGTGAACCACGTTTACTGAAAATAACATTAAACGGCAAGAAGAATATGGAAGCTATTCTGCGCCGATATATCCTGGCGGGAATGAAAAGGACGTCTCGATGTTCGTAAGATGAACGACGAGCGCATTCTAATCCTTCTAGGCATTTGATAGGCTGCTAATACAACGGAGGCTATTAAAACACAACAACACGATTACAAACGTTGGCTCTACATAGCAGAAATCATAGGAGCATGTGGGTGTGCTGTTGTGAGTACCTTCAGGATACCCGGTCATCAAATTACAAAGGTGATGGACCACCTCCCTTGAAACTCATTTTCCTAACCAGTACAATGACAGAATTCGTCAGACATACTTGGAAAAATATTCCTAGCGACGTCAGACTAAGCACATTTTAGCAGTCTCAGAAAGACAAGCTGAAGCATTGCCGTGAAAAGATAAAGAATAATCCAACTCTAAATACGTTCAAAAGGGGTTCGAACCAATAGACACCATTCACAAATCATTGCTAAATAGAAAAACCAGTATTAACTGTTTCTACACAAATGCGCAGTATTTGCGGAGCAAAATAGCTGAATAAATTCATTCAGCAATCCGTTTTCAACTGACATTACCGATGTACTCGAGGCATTATTCCATGATCAAGTGAATGATTGTGAGCTGTTAATTCCCAGTATGATTGTGCTCCGGCAAGACCGCTCAAGAACATGTGGTGGATTAGCCGTGTATTACCACGAGCGTCTTCAAAGCACAATGTTATCTGATACACCATTTGAGCTGGAGGATACCATGTTGTGTAGCTTGCGCCAGGATCGGAAGAGAACTGCATCCTTGGTGTAATTTACCGCTCACGCACCTCATCTGACGCATTCAACGGAATGTTGCTAGAGATAATGCCTAACGCTCTAAATCTGAGCGGAACCCATTTACTCATGTGTCATTTCAACTTTACACAGCTTTACACCAAAAGATATGATTATCATCTCCGAAGCAACATTCGAGTCGGTGCCGTGCCATAGTCCCCTGATGTGACCATCTCTTGTTGTCCAGAGTTCAGCGCTTGCATCTAATGACGTCAATTCGCGAAGCATTCAAGAGGCTAGATATCGTACGAATGCAGAAACTCACGGTTCTCTTTTAAGATATATCTGTATAAAAACAGACAAAAACTTCTTATACTCTCGATTAAACATCTTGCTTCAAACTTCTCAGCCGCATTCAAAGTGAAAAGTCATTTCGGAATTGACAATATACAGAATCACCTGAACAGACTTATTTCGGGAACATTTTTCAGAAACAAGGTGACATCTTCAATTCTCGAAGACAAGCAATATCACCATTAGATGCTGAGAGACCAGATGGAACGACATCCAACGATACTCTACACCATCGTAAACAACGCGACAAAGGTTAAACCGGGAGATTTCCTATTTAGACAGCAGACGCGTTGACAGATAATATCAGGAATACAGCTTACGCCTTACTTAAAATTTATACGCAAATCTATTGTCAAAAGAATGTGTCCCTGCCAACACTATTTGCCATGTTTAATACAGGTAAATCCTATGGCTGTGCCAAAGCATCTACGCAGGTTAAACGGAAACAATTATCCGGGGATGATGGCATAACGCCGGCTATTCTGAAGTCATGCGAGTTGGAGCTTTGCGTCCCAATATGTTATTTATTTCAACAAATAGGAGAATCGTTTCACCTGATTGGAAAACCGGAATTATTACTCCAATCTATAAAGGTAACAGTCTTTTGGATCCGACCAATTACCGTCCCGTACGCTTCTTTCAGTGGCTTCTAAATTTTTCAACTCTGGATGTGTAAAGATCTTATCAGGCACTTCGAGAACCATGAAATTCCTTTTAGACACAACATGGATTAAGAACAACACACTCATGCTTGTATAATATGCTTACGTCTCTAAACGACTGAAGGCTAGCACTAGACGAAGGGAGTACATGCCTGTCACTTAGAAATATCTATAGCTTTCGGTCGAGCTGATCACTCTTCTTTACTACCGGAGGTGCAGGATGTTGGCGTCCCTGGAAGTCTACTAACATGTTTCCCAAGTTAACTGTCGGAACGCAGAGCGAAGGTCAGAATAAATGGCGATATTTCCCGTACTACTGAAGACACGAGCGTTGTCCAACAAGACTGAGTACTCGGTTCAATACTGTTGCTAATATTTATAAATGATCTACCTAAACTGTTGCGATTTAAACTTGTTCCATTCGTCGACGATGTAAAAATTTGGACGAAGGACAACTCTGTTGAGGATTGCCTATTTTAAAGGCAGACTTAAATAAGCTGCCCTAGTGACCAATTCAAAACAAACTGCCATTCAACTTCCGCAAGTTCCAAATGTTGCAAGTTGGGAAATTATTCCCATTCTCATACATATTTTGCAGTCCCACGCTCGAGTGGAATATATAACAGAAAGATCTCGGTACCTGGATTGCGGAAATGTGAAAAAACAACCTGCAGTGTGAGACCGTCTATAAGAGCAGATGCAGCGTACTTGGCTGACTCAGACGAATTTTCTGCCGTTTCTCACCGCACTCATTGTCAAAAATACTCAATACATACATACATCCAGTTGTGGATTATGCGGTACAAGCTTGGACACCATGGATGGAAAAATACATCTCGCTCCTCGAAATGATTAATAATAAGGCAACCAAAATTGTTAGCGGATTGCATAATGTAACCTTTGAGCAGCGACTTAATAGACTTTGATTTTGCACCCTCGAGGGCAAACGCACCCGAGCTGAACTAATCCTGACATACCGAATAATTCATACGAGGTCCCATTCGCTAAGACACCTTTTAACAATTGTTTCCAATCTCCGGACCCACAGTCACAAACTGACCCTTCAAATATTATATTCCTGATTAAACTCTCGCCGCAACTTTTACGCAGTCCTGTGTATGCTTTTGTGGAACGGTTTACTGCTAGAAATTGTTTCCTCGCAAAAGCAAACTTTACGATCTTTTATGTTGAGTAATACTGTGTTGGCCACAGTTTACTGAAATCCCATATTGATTCCTTCTTACACACATACTTTGAAAAAATATATCTAAACATATATTTCCGGTCGAGATTTCCTCCCTCCATGTCGCAATTGGAATTACTTTTGCTACTCCTCTAAATCACATGGACACAAACACGAAAGTACGATTTGTTAAACTTTAATACGTATATCCTATGGTATCGTTCAGCTTTTTGCTTTTTTCAGCATAAATCTTGAATCCTAAATCTTGACAGACCACCTTTGCAGATCAAATAATTTTGAGCCAGTTTTCGCCACCATATCTGTGAGTTCAGGTATTGTGCAGCTATTAGCTTTCCCACCATAAATCTTGAATTTTGAATCTTGTGTTTTAACTGAGAAACACTGCACTGAACCTGTCTGTAATGAGTTTAAATTGTTTCTTTGATCATATTGGTAGACATCTTTTGCAGCAAACGTATTTCGAGTTGTCTATTTGATTTTTCAATAACCAATTTGAGTCGCTTCATATACTGAATGTTTTTTTCACACGTCATACTAGGTATTCACTCCGACGACTTGAAAGAACATGAACGCATTATATTTATTCGGTCAATTCCTTCGTCGTTTGATGTAAATAAATTAACGGATGCTTATTTTGAATAACTATTCAAATGTTAGACCAAAATACCAATTTATTGTTAATCAAAAAGGGAGATCGTGGTTCTTTGTAAGAACCAAATACAACAGTGGCATACAAGTATAACTTTACCACTGTTTCAAGGCTCATTGAATCTGATCTTACTGTCTCCGCCTGATGACGCTTACAGTCAGAAACTGGTAGTAGTATGTAGGGGATTGGAATGTGAGCACAAAATATATTGGTCGTTTATAAGCGCCTTGATTGCTTGACCGAGAATCACTTTGTGAGTCTGTATTTGAACATCGTTGTTCTTTGTAAGGACACCATACATCAGTGGCCTATACTTTGTTTGGAACAAAAGCTTTTAAAACATCAAGTATGTGCTTACAAGGGCAATTTTAACACTGGACCAATAATTAAATGCTGCCTACTTGCGATGAATGTTTACTAAGATCACAATTAGTTTTTAAATATCAATCGCGAAGCTTTCCTTAATTTATGTAAAAACCCAGCAAAATTGTGGATAGAAAGAAATATCGCCAAAATCATATATGTCGACTTATGGGGAACGGACTATTGTAAGATGGTTTCAAAGCCAATAATCACATAACACCATCACACCACCCCATAAAGATCACAGTTACTTGTTCCATCACTTTGACGGCACAGACAATGATACTTCGATGATTAAATTTGCCACGTGCCATTTTTCATTGGGATAAACAATTTATTGGCAGGCAGAGTGTATTTTTTCAGCAACTGAACAAAGAAAAGTGCATGCGAATGCGCTTCAGTATTCACCTGCTATTGAACCACTAAAATATAATACAATGCATACATACAAAGATTATTATCAAGGACGTGCGAACTTTTAGATCTTCAGAATTTTACAACGTAACTTTCAAAAGTTGTGATTGAAAATTGTAACAAATAATTTGAAATTAATGCAAGTGAATTCCCGAGTTTTGACAAATCTCGTATTCATGACATATAGAACTAACGCAAAAATTTATCAAAATTGTTTACCAAATTCACACCTATACGCTGACAAAGGCAGAGTGTATTTTTTCAGCAACTGAACAAAGAAAAGTGCATGCGAATGCGCTTCAGTATTCACCTGCTATTGAACCACTAAAATATAATACAATGCATACATACAAAGATTATTATCAAGGACGTGCGAACTTTTAGATCTTCAGAATTTTACAACGTAACTTTCAAAAGTTGTGATTGAAAATTGTAACAAATAATTTGAAATTAATGCAAGTGAATTCCCGAGTTTTGACAAATCTCGTATTCATGACATATAGAACTAACGCAAAAATTTATCAAAATTGTTTACCAAATTCACACCTATACGCTGACACCCAGTATTCAACACATATTTTCCTTTTGTTTGTGAACAGGTTTTATTGCTTTCTCGAATAGCGTTGCATGCATTCACAACTCGAATGATATTTCAGCATGTTTAGCAAGCTTTGTTTACGATAGAGGCCCAATTATAGCATGAAAGCTGGGTTGATTTTTGTTTGTATCCTCAAACCCATTACACAGTACCGGTAAAGTGAGTGCTTAAGAGCAAGTTCTTCCCAACTCGCAGTAATACTGTCAAGAGATTTAAAAACACTATTGCCAACGTCACAATAGCGCAAGTTTGGCGAACAAATAGGTCGACTACCCGATTTCAACTATGCATTGAGTCGAAATTTACATCATCAGCTACCATAGGTGGCTCTGTCGTCGTAGGGTGAACCTACTCAATAAACCATCTTTAGATAGCACTTCAGCATTGTTACTCTGTCCAACCGTGATATGTAAGAAATGCGACGCACAACTGAATATTGTTAATGTTTTGTGGAGCTCACATCCCCATCCCTTACACACCACTACCGGTTTCTGGCTGTTTGCCGTCATCAGGTGAAGACAGTAAGATCAGGTTCAGTGAGCCTTTAATATTGTTAACTTTTAAAAAAACAGATATGTCATGTCGATTTTTTTGTATATTTTTCTCGAATAAATGGGACGATGTAACACATCGTGAACTGGTCAATATTGATAACAGCATTCAAATATTTCACTATAACATTCCAATTATTTTCTAAATTATCTTTTTTTAAACTTTTTAATAACAAGAATTGGGTTATGACCTAAATTCGAATAATTGCTATTTGCATAGTAGATATTTTGATATCTCGAATTTTGTTAACTATCATTGCTGAATGAAAATGTTTAGGGAGAGTTAAACACATTTTAGAAGCTACTCTATCTCTGGATAAGTTTAAACTGAAAAGATGTTTAGCACAAGAAGTAAATTTATGATGGAATGCGTGATGCGCGGGGGAGTATGAATGCTATTAATACTATTAATTTATATTTTGTGAGGCAAATATATTAACAACTGTAGCTGTCGAAATTTTGGAGGCTACCGCAAAACAGAACGCCAACGGTACGTAACGAATTTCCCATATTTGGTCGCATATGTAAACGAGCTATTCTATACTGGGTTCATCTATCTTAGTGTGACTGTACCCAAATTTAACCACAGAAATTCCGAAACATTTTATCATCATTACGTGGCCGCTTTGGATCAAAGGCCTGTGAGTGATCTCCAGTTTCTTCAGCACAAATTAATTTCCGTGATATGATTTATCTACTGGGCATGGAACTACAACCTCAATTCTTGAAGCCATCGATTTGCACAAGGGTTTTATGGGGGATTTTGGTTAAAAATTTATCTTGAAATGTGCAATCGAACGGAAATGCAAAATTGACCAACTGATTGATTATATCGGGACCGTGTTCCAGGTAGCAAACAAGAATGGAAAAAGTTTTCTGACATGCAATAAACGCTAGTAGATCCTGTTATAAATGTTCCTGTGGAAAGTTACGTTCATTGAATACTATTCACTACCCGATATAAAGTGTTCATTTGTTTAACAAGAAATTTTTCAAATTACTTTTAGGTGATCCTTAGTTTTGATTAAGACATGGCTTTAAGTTTTTCAAACATAATATAGAACAAATATTGCCAACATATGGAAGCTGGGTTTAAATTTAAATTGAAATTTGCAGGGACAGGGCACTTTATTTTAAAATCTATTTTATATTTGGATGAAAATATATTCTTGCCATTCAAATGTAGAACATATCGGAACATATTATTGTGTTTCATTTGCGTTAGGAATAATTGTTAACTAAATAAGAAAATTTTAGACCTTTTTGATTTTTTATTATTATTTTCTATTCATGTTACATTTACTCCCTTAAATTATTACATTTTTATCAATAGGAGCATTCCGGGGGGTCCTTCAGGTTAACAGTGCACATGCCAATGGGTAGCAAACCGAGTTGACAACGTTCGACATTACTTCCCAAGTATTTCTAGTAACCGTCTACTCAATAAAGGCTAGATTTGATCAGATGTTAACATGTATATCGTTCATAATTCAAGACACCGAGCGATAGCAATTATTCTCGCGCAACATGGAACTCATCCTAAACATACGCAAATCTATAAACAGAACACACAGAGGTGCATAAAAGGAGAACATGACTGTTTCTAACGAAGTGATTTTAATACGATGTATGACTAGAGATATGTTTTTCGACGTACAGTGGACGCTTTCAAGGTTTAACTCCCACCCGGTGTTCATTTAGGGAATAGTGTATTAACGCAAAGTACCTAGGCAAAAGAGACGTAGGAACGTTAGTGGGAAAAATAGCTGTGATATATCATCACATTGTTCAGTTGATAAATCATAACTTGTAAGGTTTTGGCGTACCAATCGATTATTGTTTTTCATTCATCCTGATAGTTTTAACCACACCTGCTGTGTGCCAACAGCACAGAAGCGGTGTTGGGGCGTGTGTGATGAAAATGCATGCAAATAAGCATTCTTGTTCATAGTCATAGGTTTAAGCCAATCTATCCTTGTATGGGCACCTGTGATTAAACAGGTTTGTCGGGCAAACATTATCCAGTAGTGGCTTCCGATTCTAGATATATTCTAGCCGAAAAGTGTACTGAATGTAGATATTTAAATGGAAATAAACGGTTTCCTTGAAACCTTTAAATTTGTGTAGGTTTTTATCTCAAAAATGTTATCACATTATCCAATATATGAGGACATTCAATAACAACTCATATTATTTTCAATTTCCGAACTGATCTTAATTTTTGGCGAATTAACGAAGGCATACCAGTTTATTGTTGTTTAATTCATACGATTTACACTACATGAGTTTCCCTGTTCTTCTTCTTCTTTATTGTATATAACTCATAACTCCATCCTATGGTTATTGTTAAGCTAAATGCTTTTTAGACCATTAAAACATTGAATCACTTTGAATTCGATAATTTTATTGCTTGACGTCATCTCCTAAAACATCTCACAGTTAAATAAACCAGGTTTTAAGTTATATAGTTAGCAGTTCATCAAAAAAAGATTTTTAAAAATATTAGCTAAAGATGGGTTAGATCATTGTTTAGTATCAACAGTGAAACCGTGAAAATACCATACTCATTTAGTATCGGAATTCGATCGCAATTCAATTTTCGTTTCAGATAATTTATAAATAAATTGCTTATCATTCCATCGACAATGAACATAAATTTCTCTCTCTCTCTCTCTATATATATATATATATATATATATATATATGACGCAAATCTATATTACCAGCAGTAATTTTTGTGACCGTTATGTTGATTGCTGACTAAATTTGTAAGAACACAGTGCGGGTGATGAAACATAATCGAGCGGAATTGATATGTGTTTTTTAAAGTTGTATGCGGGTACCCTTTTTATATATCTGGCATCAGTTGACTCACGCATTTTAATCGATTAATTTGTGGCTGTTTCGTTTGTCAAGTAGTAAAATAGTTACAAACAAGGGAGTGTTTTAATGTTTGGTGGACACATCTCCATCACTTAGACAGCACAACCGGTTTTTGCTGTTTGAGGTAATCAGGTGGGGACAGTAAGATCACGTTCTGTGAGCCTTTAAATAGTGATTCAGTGGTAATAATAGGTATAATTGAATGCCATTGTTAAATGGGGTTCTTACAAAGAACCACGATGTTGAAATACAGAATATCAAATTCATTAAAAGGATAATATATTTTGATGCTCACATCTCCACCCCTTACATACCACAACCATTTTCTGGCTGTTTGCGTCATTTTGCTGGTAAATATATTGCAGTGACTGGGTTGCATACTATTCACTAACGTGTTCAATTAGGTTGTTTTGAAGCGGAGAGCGTTGGAAGGGAATTTGAGATCAAGTTTCGTAAGCATTGAAACGAATCGAGCAAGGACATATACATATAAACTGCTTTTTGTCCTATGCCTGAATATTAGGGATCGCAGTTGCGTTAATGGAAGGTTAAATTGCGCAAAAGTTTTTTGAATAAACAAAAATTGAGACGATAGTTTAAATTGTTGTATCACTCACCCTACTTTACTGGTTAAGTGATTAATCCTATCCTGAATTTTATTTTAGCGATTGCTCAGTTACGACTCGCGATATCTCAGTGATAATGTTTTGTGAAATAAAAGTCATTGAGGAGTCAATTCACTAGCTTGGTTACAGGAACAGATGCTAGAATAGCTCCATCATGTTTTCGCCTTTCGACCTGACCTCGCTAATTGTAAGGCTTAACATGATTTGTTGAAACACCTATCATACTTTGCTATTTATATTACTCACTTAGCAATGTTATGCTTTTGTCTTAATTAAATACCGAAGCCATTTCATCAAGGTTGAATAGAGCATTGGCTCCTGTAAACTGAACTGTTCGATTTCGTGCAACATAGACACGCGGCCCTTTTTATTTGTATTCCAGGATTATTAAAACGTTCTCCATCGTCTTCCATAAATTAATACCACATGAACCGACAGCAGGTTTTTGAAAACTGATCGTGTATGAACCATTAGCTGACGGTATTGTAGGTTATTGCAACTATTTTGTCTACCAACAAATTTAACCTATTTGTTTATGAAACTGTTGAGATATTTTGGTAATGAGAATCTCATCAGCAATCATCTGGAAAAGATCTCCCCCACAACTACTCAATTGGATATGCATTTTACTAGTTGTGCATTACATTCCCTTTCGTCGGGGACGAATACATTAAAACTTAAGAAATTGTGGCAGCTTAAATTATTTTTCGCCTTGACAACCTGGATATTGGCAAAGATTTTCAACCTTAAAATGAGAAATGTGGCAAGTAATGAGTAAACATTTAAGTTATATGTGACTTCTGACTCACCCTTAATAATATAATATATATTTTCCGAATATTGCGTCGATATGTTTTCGAAGAAGCGCTTGTTGATCTCACGAAATAGTCTTGCATGCCCGAACAGAAGCAAATATTGTCCGAACCAATGGAATTCGTGCAAACACGAACCAATCAAATCACACCAATCAAACCCTGGTTCATTTGTGTTACAACCATAAATCAATGCTCAAAAGTTGGTTGTTTTTTAAAGAAACAATGTTTACCTTTAGTGTATGCAAATAGTGAAAATCATATTATTCATCTGGTGAATTGCAAAATTCGGGTGGAATGCTTCTGATTAAAATTTATTGCTCTACAAACAAGGTTCAATATTCATATCAACTTCGTAAATATATGCAATTTATTATCACTCATCTAATGAAGACATTTTAATTAACCAAACACATCATCTGTTCAAATGATAATGCTGTTATTTGCACATTTTATTCTAATTTGAACTAAATTTAAACACCAAGTGCATGTGAAAGCTTGACTAGAAATAACAAATGTCAAAATTAATCTCGAATGATCCACATAAACCACACAATCAAATATTCCTTGGTCATATATCACTTACAATATAATGCAACTGCATGCCTTGGATAAAACGTCCGTATGTGGAACATAAAACCCTCATGCAGTGATGATGTCCATCCACGGTCGATATCGACCGAATCAGAACGAGAACAAAGTAGCAAAATATTCATTTGTGCTTTGTCAAAATGTATATTGAAAATTGAGCAAAGTAGTTTTGTAAAATGTATATTGAAAATTGAGCCTACTGAAATAAGGAAACTTTTTAAATAAAATATTATAGCCAATGATTTGAATGTTTACTAACCAGAATTTATCAAACATACTAACTAGGTTGAATGGTCACTGAAGTAGATGTCAGCGGTTTGAATTTAATGACGTGCAGGATTACCTCATTTCGCCAAGCAAATACAATCATTGTGTGAACTACCGCTTTTCTTACAACCGCTAGGAATTTTGCATAGCAAGTAGTACAAACAGCAGTTCACCTGCCCAAATATTTTCAGGAATTGTATTGATTGATTAGGAGAATGTATCGTTGGATGTCAGACATGAACATATTTCCTTGAGTTTGGTTTTTCTATTAAGAAGAGTTGAACATCAGTTAGAGTCAAATTCACGTCCTACAAAACATGTGCGTATTGATACATTAGACGTGAGATAGTATCTTTGCGTAGCCAATTGATGCGCTTAAAGATTCGAAAGTATGTTTCACCCTCTCTCATAAGCACAATGAATTTAGCGATTTCAGCAGGGTTGTTGTTGGCCTTCGTCACTCGATATCGAGCATGGGTGTACATCGAAAGCACATGATGGTTTCGTGCTTTGCAGCTCTTAGTATGACTAAAATGTCCTATTTGGAAGAGACAGTCGCTTCTGCAGCGCTCACAGCAAGTTAATTGTAGATCATGTTCATTTCATCTTATTGCAGTGTTATAGACTTCTGATTAGATAATGATATAAATGTATGAGATGAGTTTATGTCGGTTCTTGTGTGACGTGAATCATGAATATTGTTATTAATTTTATTATTATTTAATTTCCTCGGGCATGAATTCTTTACAAAATACACTGCTGGAGCATTTTGCTCCTTAATTTAGAGTTTTCGAGGTTTGTATTACTTTTGAGTGCAGTTAAATAGTGCACTAATGATTATTCTTTTAAGTTTGGTCTCTGTTGAATTTGATCAGTGCAATTATGGGTTCAAATTTGTTGAAAAATCGGATATATCAGTATATTGGTAGTTAAATTTTGAATAATATTCGGCTAAGCGACGATATACAATAAACGCCGGATTGGCCAATTGAAGACTTGGTGATTCTCGCAATGCTAGGCTCATTCAAAACTGAACTATTTCTTAAAATGTTAATCTTTACTTCTTAGCAGTGTACATTTTACAATTTTAAGACACTGTTATATTTTGCAGTTTTGATTAGATTTAAAATAGTATCCGCTGGAATTAATAGCAACATATTTGATTTTATTGCGTATTTCAACCTCAAAGTGTTTACGATAATCTGATTAGTCAATTAAGCAGGGGGAATTATTCTTAAACCAATTTATTTGTAAAAGCTTTCCGGCTAGGGTTGATGGACGGCACAGCGTAGTAAATTGCCTGTTCGTAATTCGAGAAAAGAAGTTGCTACCACACAAAAAGCACAGTCATTTTGGTGAACAATAGGATCGATGAACGTAAACAATCGCCAGAGCGATCGAAGTTTGGAACTGCTTAGGTGCAACGTAGAAGGTTTTGGACGTAATACAATATGTATGCAATATATATATATATATATATATATATATATATATATATATAAATTGGTTTAACAATAATATATAGATATATATATATTGCGCAAAATTTTTCTAGAGCTTGTTTCTCATAATATTGATTTTTTCCAATCAAGTATTTGATTCAATTTGCGTATCCTCTAATGGGCCTTGCTTTGGAGATGTAAATTGAAATATTTTGTCAAATATGAGTATTATTAATCAAACTACATCTGCTGTGTTTTAGCAACATGTGTTTATATAAGGAACACTGTTTCTAAATCAGTTCAACGAAATCATTAAAGATTATGTATGTGTGTGGATCATGAACCCTCAGTAAAAGTTATGATAGTGGTTCACGAAAGGCAACAATATTAGATTGTTACAATAGCAAGCAAATTTACTCGTTTTATAAGTTACACCTCGTTTTCGTTTATGAGTTTCATATGCATTATTAAAAATTCTAAGGAAGTTTGACATTCTTGAAAAGATTTACCTTGTTTGAACTATGCGAACCCTTGTTGCTATTCTGATAATATTAAACAACGTAACAGGTAATTAGAAGCTGAGAAATTTTTCAGTATTTTATTGAATCAGTCTCGTTGCTCTTCAAAAAATATCTCTAGAAATCCAGTATCTCATTAGTATACCGGAACTCTCTGTTTGACAAACATAGTGAAAATGTTTTCCTTAACATAGATGGTAGACATGACGGACAGCAGTAAATTGACTGTTTGTAGTGTGGGAGAAAAATTGCCGCCGCACAATTAGAACAGTCATCTTGGCCAAAAAGTAGTCTGGTAACATGAAAAACAACTGCCAATGTAATCAAAGTCTAGACATGACAGTTTACTTTCTGTAAGCTAGTCCCTTTATATTTGTGTATACAGCGTGGGCTACATTATCATAGCCCAGTATAAACCCACGTAATACTGCGTACCAATCTTTAAAAATTAAATTTAGCAAAAATGGTTGTGGAGTTTACAATCTTTGCAATATTTGGTAAATGTCATGAATTGAAAGTCAGCATACATGTTGAAATGGTTGATTTTGTATGCAAGATGACAATAATCGCGAAACTCACTGAATGAGATCTTTCACACGTAGTCAATGTGAATATTTAACACGAAATTTAAAGTAGGATGACGGTTCAGGAAATGCTGACATACATTTAATACAACCTTTAATATAGTACCGCGATTCAGAATAAACCACCGTGCACCAAATGTTCCAATATCACATTAAAATAAATCTAACGGCCATGTGATTCAACGTTCAATTGCCTGCAGTGTTCAATTCAAGAAGGGTTTATTTCAAATGTATAGGCTCAGCATATCCATTTACTCGTTTGTGGAAATTTGAATAGATAAACGCAGTATACGCCACATTCGCGTGTCAAATAATTTACCTTCGGCATTGAAGGGAGTGATAGAGATGCCGCATGGAAAAGCTATATATTTTGCTGAATTTCGATGAATCAAATGACCAACTATCAATGTCTGTGACGCTGTATGCAATATTTAACAGTTACATAAATGTCGGCAGATGTAAGCAAATAGTGCGAACTTATTTCTCTTCATCCGCACGTTCATGCGGAACTTACTCGGCTCTTGCAATAAAAATAATTTCCATCGCGAAAATAAAGTTTTATACACGGATAACAGAGATTTGACTTGTTGTTCAATATTGAAATTTTCGAAAAATGTGAATATGAATTCTCTTATTCGTTTGGATTATTACTTTTAAAATGCAGCAATTCTAACCATTTACTGTTTGAAATTTCCTGCGTAAGTAGAGAAACGTATAACACATTGATTAATAACAATTATGCTTTCGATTTTACTAAAAATATGGCCACTAATGAGGTTGACCTTTAAAGGTGGATCATATTGCATATCAGATAATGTCAACCAAGATATTGACGCCGAACGCCAAACACTAAAAGCAATCGGTCGGTGTCTGTTTTCTATGTCAATATGCATATCATTAATTATCTGGGAGTTCATATTCAGTTCGGTCATTCGTTTAGCCAAAGATTCCACTGTGCCAACTCATTCGATCTGCATCAGCTATGCAAAATTCACGTGACTTCATCTATGCCATTGAAACTGTTTTTGTAATAATTCCAAAACTTAAATATGTTTAAGTTTTCAGTGTTTCAGAATAAACTTTGGAATTATTACAAAAAACTATTTCAATGGCATAAATGTAGTCACGTGAATGTTGGATAACTGAAGCAGATCGATCGGGATAGCACAATTGAATATTTGGCTAATCGAATCACCGGGATGTTACATTGAATATGAACACTCACTTGATTAATAATGTGCATCTTCACACACACACACATATATATATATATATATATATATGTTCCACAGCTTTTCGAATGACTAAACAGTCTGATTCGGGAGGAACAATCTCTCCCGCAGATAGGCAGAACTCAGTCGATCGGCGTCAGTTGCACGCCGGTGGCGTGATTTACGTTCATCAGCCAAGAGCTGTATCTGATCCTTCGCAGCTTGCAGACGATGTTCCACACAATGCTTCCAATGCGAGAGGTCAAAAGCAAGTTCGTCTCTGCTCGCGGGCTATATGCCAAGAGCTTTCATATATCTTTTGCAAACGTCTCTGTACCACGGGTGAGGTCCTCCCAATGGTCGACTTCCTAGTTGCAACTCACCATAGAGTAGATCTTTCGGAATACGATCATTTTCCATTCTGTAGACATGACCAAGGCAGCCCAGGCGGCGCTGTCGCAATAGATTGAACATGCTCCGTAAACCAGCTTTTAAAATTACTTCAGCATTAGTCAATCTGTCCATCCACGATATGTTCAAGATACGACGGATGCTTCGTAGATGGAAGGCATTCAGCTTCCGTTCGTGTCTTGCGTGGGTGGTCAATGTTTCACTGCCGTACAGTAAAGTATTTAGTACGAACGCGATGTATACCATCATCTTTGTTTTTACAGTCAGCTTGCGGTTACCCCAAACACGAGAGTTCAAACGGTGACAGAATGAAAGCTGTTCTGCCAATCCGCTTATAAATCTCCGTGTCATCAATTTTCCACTCCAAATTCCCGAATGCAAATGGATACTAATTGCCAGCACGTTAGATGTGAAAAACACCGAAAATAAAACATGTGTCTACATACCATCACCCCGCAGGGATTATCCTCAGCTTATTTGAGCCAGGTGTCCCATTGATCTGATTGATCACATGATTTTGTGGAAACCGGCCCCCTCTGAGTGTTGATATCAAGTTGGGTTCGTCTAACCGACTATGATGAATTGCTTATCTTCTCCATCTTCTGTTGCTTTCAGACAGGTTGTGAATTAAACCGTTCACATGCAAATCTTCTGCAAACCGATTTTTGGTTGATTTGCGATAACCGTCGTTTAAAATTTTGGCAATTAACGCTCCCGTTTTGTGTCGGAGTGTGATATTCTGCAGTTTATCCGAAAAGTTACTGGATGTATCTTCGTTATACACTTTAGGCCATATGAAAAGGTGTTATGTAATTTTCAGCCCTGTTTTATTGTCACTCAATAGGATTTTAAGTTTAATAGAAGATAAAATTTAACAAGCAATTCTCATCGAAAAATTCCTTAACATTAGTCACTCTATCCACCCACGATATGTTGAAGATACGACGGATGCTTCGTAGATGGAAAGCATTCAGCTTCCGTTCGTGTCTCGCGTGGGTGGTCCAGGTTTCACTGCGTACAGTAAGGCATTTAATACGCACGTGTTATATGCCATCATCTTTGTCTTTACAGTCAACTTGCGGTTAAACCATACAAGAGAGTTCAATCGGGACAGAATGACAGCTGCTTTTCTAATCCGCTTATCAATATTCGTGTCTAGCGAGAGGTTATCCGAAATGGTTGAACCAAGATATGTGAAATGATGTACTGGTTCAAGCTGACAGTTTCCAACAGTGATGGTTGAAGACGATACAATCCCTTGATCAAGGACTTTGATCATGATGACCTCAGGTGGGATTCCGTCGTCACTAGGGGCCTTTCCATTCGCTAAGCTGTCGATTGCCCTATGTAGGTTATCAAGATTAGGGGGAGTATCTAGATGTTTGATGGTTGGCAACCGCTCAACATTTTCAAGTATATGCTGTAAAACCATACTCTCCCTAGATTACACAAACAAGAAGTGCTATACTTATCGTTCCATCTGCTGAGTTTTGTCGACAATCGGGTTACCAGATACAGACTTAATGGGAGCCGTTTTAAGTTTGTTTGGACCAATGGCTCTCTTGATCGCATCATACATACCGTGAAAATTTCCAGTATCCGCAGCTTTTTGAATACTGAGGCTAATTTCAGTCTATCAGTCATTTGCACATCGTATTTCAGTCTGTTGGAGCTTATTTCTAGCTGCTCTTAAAAAATCGTAAGTCTTCATCTGTTGGCGTACCTTTGAACTTCATCTAACACCGCAGTCATCTCAGAAACTTTTGATTCGAACCAGTCGAACAAACTTTCCTTGGGCCGTAAGTGGAAAGCGCGACTCGGTATATGCCGCTTTTTAGCTGACGCCGATTCGAGTGTGGTTGTCTTGTTGAACTTCGTTCTGAAGGCTTTTGCAAATCACGCAGCTAGATTAGTTTCGCACACGCGAGTGACGTCTATCCTTTGTTTAGCAGACAATTTAGTGCAGTGAAATCTCGATTGGGGAAACTTCAGTTTGGCACAAACTAGCGAATGGTCAGTGTCGCAGTCTGCGCTTTGATATGATCTGGTGAGGAGTACGCTTCTTATATTAGTGCGCCCAACAAAAATAATATCAAGGTGATATGAAGGCTAAGAGCGAGAATGTTTTCACAAGACTTTATGCTGTGGTTTTGTTTGAAGGAAAGTGTTACTGACACAGAGACTGAACCGTGTGCACATTTGTGAAAGACGTCTATTTTCATTGGATATATCTACTCCGAACCTTCCGAGACAGTGTTGCTAAGACTCGTTATCTGCACCAAATATGGTATTGAAATCACCCAATACCAATACACAGTTTTTGGCACGATTTGGCACTGTTGTGCGGATATGATAAAAAACGTCTTTTCCAGCAGGCGTCGCAGAGAGCGTCGGTGCAATAACGTTGCCCAACGTAATGGTATCAGTAATGCACTTCAGATTTAGAGTCCAAATCCGTTCGCTCCCCCTGCTGCTTGGTTCTACTGCTTTTCTTAAGCTGTTTCACACGGAAACACAACTCAATGCAGTCGAGGCTCATCAGAGCCCCTTCCTTTCCGAAAAATGCATAATATCTTTCTGTTAACATACCAGTACCTGGCAATCGCGTCGCTTTCAAGGCAGCTACATTGACATTCAGCCTTTTTAGCTCATTGGTGATTACAATCGATTTTCTTGGACCTCTATTATTCGAGACGTCGTAATGAAATCATGGGAGCTTTGACCAGGCGTTCCAGGTTCCCAGTTTCAGAGCAGAACTTTATTGTTTAGTAATTCCTTTCGCTGGAGCCAAAAAATACAGTCTGCTTGTCGGTTCATTCCTAATCCACATGCACTTAATGAGGATAACATACCGTGGCAAAACGGCACCTTATTGACTGAGGTTTACTAAGCATGAGGCGGCCGGTTGCCATCAAATAAGACCTGAAAATCTCTCCCAATGTTAAGACAGCCCCAGGCGCTAAGCTATACGCCAGTCGAGCCATAGCTTTTAACCGGTATCTGTTGCTTCCTGTGTAATTAGCCATAGAAGCGGAATGGAGTGTCCTCTTAATTGGTGCGTTGAGATATACGCCTGAGCAGTTCAATGTGGAGAACTAGCTGTCGCCCATGCAGCAAGTGCTTTCTCTCCACGGTACCATTGGAATCAAAGGAACACAAAGGCTGATATGTTTGGTCAACGATGTCGTTACAGGAGTTGGCAGGGAGAAGTTGTATTCAACTTTGGACTGCCTAGCGTGACTCCATCTCCGGATGTTTGCTCGAGGTTGACACCTGAATCGTTTTCCATGATTGGATGTAGCCCCAAGGCAGTGGAGGTTTGAGATAAGGGTTAACCTTCCACTAGGTGGACCGCCTTCATGGACTTACGAGCTCCACCTGCCCGAAGCAAGCTGGTTTTGAGACGACAGTGGGCCGCCTTCGCACTTTCTAATGTCAGTATAAGCAGTTCTACAGGACCACACGTGCAGGCCAGGAGCTGGACTTGGTTGTCAGAGGCTATATGAGACGCGCGCCATTAGAAAATATTTGGAATTGGGAGCTTATTCCCCGAATAGTAAACTAAGAAATATTTTTATGTACTAATGCTTGTTGCAACCCCATGCAAATCAAGTAAGCTAGAATATTTTGTTTTCAGCCGTACTATTAAACAAATTTTGAGACTTCACATCAATGGTAATTTTTCGAATTGGTTAAAACTACACCAAGAGATAAATGTTCGATGGTTTTAATATTTGAATTATTTTTTTATTATTCAAATAACTTGATGTGAACTTGCAAACCTGAAGATAAGATATACATTAGATGGCCGCGTATCGTATTCTTTATTTACACATAGGCATACTCATATGACAAGATTACTGTCAGAAGTAATACACTCAAGATTTTGTTGGCTAAATTGATGCTTGATAAAATTCTATCATCTTCTATATTATGCTGATCAAAAGCTGTCGGTCTTGCGAACAATCGCCCTCCGACGAGTGGATAACCGTCAACAGCATGTGAAACTGAAATGAATTCTGAATTCAAAAATGCCATGTGAACAGTTCTAGTTACAACCTAGTTACAACATAAACAGAATTAGAAAATTATGCGCTTTGAATGAGATGGAATCTGTCAAGTATGTTCAAACTTGCACTACCTGTTTATTTCTACACCTCGTTTTACAAATCTTAATTAATCGACATTTTTGCACACACGTGAGCATGGTTTTTTGGTATATTTGCACGAATGTTTGGTTAATGAAAATTATGTTGTTGAACGTAATTATCGTTCAGTATGGTGTTTCGAGAATCGTTGTGGATTGATGGAGAAACATTTATTAATGATGCATTTAATGCCTCAAGTCTGTTTTCTCCTGCTTGCTGTACTGTGACCGGAACTAGTATGACTAGTCAGTAAGCCAATGAATGGACGTCGCCACTAACTTTATCAATCGATAAAATTTGTCGGTTGGCCAACTCGCGGCAAGTGATTCATTGGTTTTAGACCGCAGAAAATTTTCGAATCGTAAATTCAGAGTTAATGCAGTATTGAATGTGAAAGAAAAAAACAAAACATAGTTCAAAAGAAATTGGAAAATCGTAGTATCGCAATTTTATTTGAAATGTTGACTAGAACACCTTGATCGATGATTAAAAGATAGCACAAAATGATTCGTTAGAAACCTTAGAAACAGGCAAAGTATATCAAATTTCTTCAGTATGCCGCATAAGTTTTATTTCTAACTCATCCAGTAAACCAAATTAGGGTGAAGATAGGTAATTTAATCTAGGCAAGTGCGCTAGTACGAATCGAGTGTAGTTTAGACTTATATTTATTTGACCATTTTGGTCCGGTTAAACATTGTTCATAGTGCAACACCATGGGTGTAAACATTACGATACACTAAAATAATCCATATGAAAATATATATTAAATTGCTATTGATTTCTGATCGGCTGGAATCAAATTATATAATTTTTAAACGGAAAAATTGTAATACTCAATTTTATTCATCGTTTAATGATATCATTGAACGAAAAAGCTCATTTGCATGCATTTCCATCACACACACCCCACGACCGGTTTCGTGTTTCAGGTTGGATTCGCATGCGCTTGAAATAGTGGAAGAATGGTAAACATGTTGTGCTTGTATGCCACTGTTGGATAAGGTTGGTACCACCAACCTGTGCAATCACATTAGCCCACACTCATGTAGACTATGTTTAAACCCATCACGATGAACAAAAAAGCTCGTTTGCATCCATCTCCATCACACACAGCCCTCATGACAGGTTTCGTGTTGTTTTCACTCTTCAGGTTTGGATAGTAGGATCGTGATCCACATGCACTTGAAACAGTATAAGAATGG
>JACCGJ010002295.1:51977-67539 GCA_013407085.1 Atriophallophorus winterbourni
TTCACTTTATTTTTAATTGTACTTCCATTTCCATCAATGTTTGTTTTAATCAAACATTATTCCAGAATATACTTTTTCCGCGCGCGTTCCTCTTCTGCTTGATTTTTGTGGTGCTGCGTTATTGCGTGTTTGCGAATCACGACGGTTAACAGCAAAATTGACTTTCGTCGCATTTTTCAGCTTCGCCAATTCTAATTGCTGATCAACGCGATACACCGGAGTTTGGAGCTGGAATATTTTTGTGTGTGGATATTTGCATCGGACATTGAATTTTCACTTTTCGTGAGTTCGTTCCTTGTCTATTTTTCACTATAACATTTTTCGTGTTATATTTTTGCATTTATCCACTACATATTTGGTGAGCCCGACACTACATATTTGGTGAGCCCGAGCATTATATTATTGGTGAACCCGTATTCCACTTTTCGCTCAGAACTCCCGTCATTTTTTCAATTTTGCTATCATGTCGTCTGAACCCACTGAATCGCAAATGAACGTTATTAGCTGTAACACGCCGGCATTTGACCCTGCCAACCCGCACGTGTGGTTCATCCAAATAGAAGGTATGTTTCGTTTCAAACGGATCACGAAACAAGAGGTCATGTTTTCTTTCGTTCAATCACAATTACCGTCGTACATCGCGAAAGAAGTATTAGATGTTCTTGACCCCATGCCCTCTATTTCGCCTTACGACACACTGAAGGCCGCTGTGCTCAAGCGTACTATGGCCTCCGACGAAGCCAGGCTAAAACAACTGCTGGCTGGTGTAGAACTGGGCGATAGAACCCCATCACAGCTCTTACGCCACATGCGTTCCCTGGTAGGCAACACAAAGTTAGACGATTCCGTCCTACAGCAACTTTGGCTGAACTGCCTGCCACACAGCACCACCGCCATCCTTGCCGTGTCGGTCGATAAAGTCTGCCTCGACACATTGGCCGAACTAGCAGATAAAATCCACGAACGCATTGACAGAACCAGCGTCAATCAAGTTTCAGAAGGTAGTAACCTCTCAAAACTTGAAGCCACCGTGGCCATGCTAACTAAGGAGCTTGCATCCTTACAGCGTATCATTTCCAACATGGAACGACCCAAAACGTCTAGAGCTAGAACCCGGAGTCCATCTGGAAATAGAAGCCACTCTCGCCCTCGCGATACCAACTGGTTCTGTTATTATCACCGTCGTTTCGGGAACGCCGCGCGCAATTGTCGTCCCGGGTGTAAACATCCTAACGCTGACAGCCACCGTGTTGAAAAACCACGTAGCAAGTCAGTTATGACGACGACCGTTCCTGGCAAACCCACTGGTCGCCACTTATACGTCTACGACGCATCTTCTAAGCTCAATTTTCTCGTAGACACCGGTGCCGAGGTAAGCGTTATACCGCGCAGTTACGAAAAACGCGACCTCCGTCCTTCAGGCATCACCTTGCAGGCGGCTAACAATTCGAAGATCTTGACTTACGGTGAAACATTTTTAAAACTCGATCTCGGACTTCGACGTGAATTTCCCTTTCGTCTTCTTGATAGCCGATGTTCAGAAGCCTATCATCGGTATCGACTTTCTGACGAAATACGGTCTCGTAGTCGATCTCCAGCACCGACGGCTACACGACAATACCACGTCACTAAACGTGTCCGGTAAACTATGTTCAATTACCTCACCTGGTCTTCGAATTTTCGTCCAGAACAATGCCACTTACAGCGATTTCCCGACCCTAACACGCCCAGCACAATACACGGAGCAACCCACCCACGATGTTCATCATCACATCGTCACTAAAGGGCCTCGAAATGTTGCTAAAGCTCGCAGGCTACCGCCTAAAAAGCTGAAAGCAGAAAAACGCGAATTTGGCTCCACACTGAGACAGACTGGCAAAAGGGTACTTGACAATCGCACTACCGGCGAAGCTGAACCAGCACCTTACCGCTCAAGACCAAAGCAACACTTTCAGCTACGCAACCGTAATAAAGACAAAGCTAGCATCGATCGCTTCAAACCCGCTTACGTTGAACGAAAGTCATCACAAGAAGCTACCACTTCGACCCCACCCACACAGCCTATGACGACCAGTGACGTTACATCCAATCGACCCTCACCCATCCTGTCTACTCCTTCATCTCGTCAAACACGTACCGGCCGCAGAGTGAGGTTCCCCGCAAGACTGGTTGAATACATGCCATAAACGATGTATCGAGCGTTCATCCGTCGACTCACGCTCTAGGGGGGAGTTCTGTAGCAACTTGTAATTTCACTTTCTTTTTAATTGTACTTCCATTTCCATCAATGTTTGTTTTAATCAAACATTATTCCAGAATATACTTTTTCCGCGCGCGTTCCTCTTCTGCTTGATTTTCGTGGTGCTGCGTTATTGCGTGTTTGCGAATCACGACGGTTAACAGCAAAATTGACTTTCGTCGCATTTTTCAGCTTCGCCAATTCTAATTGCTGATCAACGCGATACATCGGAGTTTGGAGCTGGAATATTTTTGTGTGTGGATATTTGCATCGGACATTGAATTTTCACTTTTCGTGAGTTCGTTCCTTGTCTATTTTTCACTATAACATTTTTCGTGTTATATTTTTGCATTTATCCACTAAAATACACTTGCGAGACCAATATGCCGACACAGTTGAGTCATATATTCCGTTGCACACAGCAGCGTTTCTAACCCAAAAGACCAATCATATGAAAACTCCGGAACTGATAAATTATTTAAACATGATTTTTCCCATACTCTCATAATCTCATACGAAGATTTACTAATTAATTACGTTGCCTTTCGATTATAAATAGCACTCTTCTATATTCACAAGTATAAAGATAGAATTCAGCTTTTTTATTTTATCTCAATTCTACGTTAACAGGCTTCAATAAACATTTAGCTTTAGAATGATGAGATCATTCTGGTGAAAACACAAATTTCACACAGTAAATCTTAAATAACGCGATTCTCTTTTGCATAATTAATTAAATTCAGAGGTTCTGATAAATTTTTACGAAATTCCAGGATTATTTTTACTACACATTTTAAATAACAACTGAATATTCTAAATATTCAATCACCAACGTATCATTTACCTCCGCCAGTAGCACTGGATGACGGCACGGAAGATTTTTTAAACAGAAACACGACACTGCTACACGTTACACAATATCTGACATTGAAAATAACAAAGATATTTTCTTGCGAAGCACAGTCAATGAAAATAAACGTATTAAAAAAGTGATTTCCAACACAAATTATATCTCTTTTTTATAGTTTTTTGTGTACCCTGTCATCATACTTTCGGCTACTGTTTCTGAACGGTGGAAGTAAGTTTAATTTTAATATCCACCTTTGAATCCACTGTTACATAGGGCTCTCATAACAATCCAGAAATTTCGATCAGTAAATCACAGATAATCATTGAATTGTATCATTAAGCATTCATCAATGAAGTGAATTACGCAGTACGTTATCTGAAAATACAATAACACATCCACGCCTGATACTAAACTGTTTTTTCTCACAGAGCAAAACTCAACATGAGAATTCCAACCTAACATCGAAAATTAAAACCTATGATTTCAAATTTTATGTGTCCACAAAACGACGTCTCATTTTCCGCTGCATGCTAGCCCAATTCAATTTCCATAAATGATTGTTATTTCATGTTGAAAATTGCGGACATTCACAGACACAAATATTCTATTTACTCTCCGAATTCATCACAATTATTGGACTGTTCCTCACAGATACTTGTAGAATTTCATCACATTAATTGCATGATTAATTTTACCAATATACAATGGTGGTGACCATTCGGATACGAAAAATTATTAAAATTTAAATTCAATCCCAGGGTTCCTTTGCATTGGAAATCAGTGCGACTGAGCGTATATTATAGCGTAAATGTAAAAGCCTCTTGTCGTCAGCGTAGGTGGGTTTACAGAGAAATCGCTTAAGTCGTTTGAATATTCTCAATGCTTTAGAAGATCTGAACAAAGAGCACGACGGAGAGCTGTTATCAACGGTTGCCGTATAATGATTTCCTGATCATAATCCTCGAAACGGATTAAATACTGAGTTTGCAGTTTAATTGAATAAGAAAGTTTTTGACTCATCGTTAGCAACATCTCCCGAAATACTAGAGGTAACTTGTAGAAATCCCCTGGGCCTTTCTCTTCTTGACGTGTCAGAATGATATTAAAACATGACAGCGTGTTTGGTCTAATTACCACTGTGACGCAACTAAACGGAACTTGAGAAACTTTAACCATATAACACATGCAAATGGCTAACATTTTACCTCTCATAAATGAAAAATGTGATGTTGCGAAAATGTTGTATTAGTTATATCAGCTGAGTAAGCATGTTCTGCAATGGACTACCCCGAAAGAGATTTCGCGTTAAGTAGCTCATAGTATCAAACTGAAAACAATCACCAATAGATGAATAACAAATCATGGCCTATCATTCTTCTACCGAAACAGATATTCGATGGACTTAATTGCGAAAACTCCCTAAATATTCAATACATATTTGCATGTGCTTGTTGACCGCTTTGGTCGACATTGACCATATCGATGTATATCACAAACGCATGATGGTTTCATGCTCCACAGCTGCTAGAATGACTATACTTTCCAATTCGGGAGTGGCAATCTCTGCCGCAGCGCTCACAGCGATAGACAGTGCTCGGTCGGTCGATGTCAGTTGCACGTCGGCGGTGTGATCTGCGTTCAGCAACCAAGAGCGGTATCTGCTCTTCATCCCATTAAGAATTAATAATTCCACTCAAAAGTTAATGGAGTATTCCTCGTTAAATCGGACAGCTGAAATCGTTCTGGAAATGTTATTTGTTGATTAAACGAAATAAATGTTGTTAATACCACGAAAAGAAAGTTTCCAACAGATCTGTTAGATGATCACGCCTGCACACGAAAAAGCTTTTAATTGATTACATAGCATATAGGGGAGTGCTTCATTAGATCTTGATCTAGTCTGTCTCTATTCGGTAAATTAAGATTCGTAAAGTAAATGCAACTTTACCTTAATCCTGTTTTTGCTACGATAACCTTTGTCAGACAAAGCCTCTGTGCAAGAAGCGAAACTTCAAACATAACTGCACTAACCGATTCATTGCAAGTGTTCTGTTCATGATAGTGGATTTCGGATTGGCCTTGAATAAATTTGAATATTTTGCTAGAAATATTATTACGATAATTGCTGCATCAAGTAAAATACCTATCGCTTGTCTTTCCTATTACCCTTTATAATTAAATAGAAAAAATATAATCAACACCAGTAAGTTGAGCAAAAAATGTTTTGATTTAAAGAATGAAAATTGTACAATTGCCGAAGAGTACGCTAAAGTTCCCTTTCACATAGGTTCCGTTGCTAAACATACAATAAGGACCGAAATAGTTAGACAAGGGGAGGAATATGCGAAAACAAATGCTCCCGCATAGAAGGAGTAATAAAGCAACAATTATCATTCCTTTTTCACAAAGCAGCGATTTACCAGTTTTGACCGAATCGCGAAAAACATTTGTCATTTCTTTATTCCTGTCATTTTCTTCCCCCGCTGCGACTTCTTCTTTAACTTCATGCGATTTTCCATCATCTGTGTGATTGCCAGACATTTTGTGCATATTAATTACATTTACTAATGAATATATATAGCCAATGCATCAATATCATCTGAGACAACATTACGCAGTTACATATTCCAAATATTCAACTGTCAAACAACCATAAAAAGATTAAATCCTGAAAAGTGGATAAGGTTTGAACTTAAACATACGCGGAATCCATTTGAGACCAAATGCAGAGTAACAAGAATATCAATAGCGTGTGAAGAAACAAAAATGTAATATAGGGGATTAAAATAAAAATCAAGGTTAAAGAAGAAATAAATGATTAACATCAAAATTTCACAATAAACAGCTGCAATACAAAGCTATACTTGAATGCCACTGTTACATAGGTTTGGTACAGCGAACCACGGTGTTCAAACACTGAATCACATAATGATTCTTGGTCAAGCAAGTATAACTTTCTTTACCACTTTTTCACTGTTTCAGGGCTCACTGAACCTAATCTTACTGCCTCCACTTGATGACGGCAAACAGCCAGAAACCGGTAGTGGTGTGTAAGTGCGGGGGATGTGAGCCACACATTACTTTAGCTGCAACACATGTTTTCATTTCAGAAAAGTCACTTTAAATATCGTATTATCGCATGAATAATCTTAACATTTTCATGCGTTTATTCAATCCATATCGTCGAGGTAAACAAATTACTGATAATTAGATCAATGTTTTCGAAGTTATCTCTAAATTTAGCATTGGGTTGGGGAAAGGTGGTTAGAAAAGTTTTAAACTTAGTAACGTCTGATCTAACACGTGCAAAATTTCGTTTATTTATCTCGATTGTTTGAGTGACAGCTAATAAATGATTATGTTTTACCGTTAAAAACAGAGTGGTAGCTCTGAATTTCGACTACATTGCAAAGAATAATATTTACGTGCCAGTTGCTCTTGGCTGATAAGTAAAACCCAAGGGTTGATCGAAGTCAGAAAATGAATGGGAAATATATAAAACCATCGATGGGCAACGAAACATAATTTTAAAAACCATTTAATGTCAAAACATGACGAATAATTATTCTCAACCTGTGAAAGCTTCAAGGAATAAAATTTCATCCATATCCAAATTCTTTTGTGTTTGCAGACGTTCTAATGCCTAGAAATGCGACAACAATGGGAGCAATTAGGTTTTGGGAAACGATTTCACTTTTAAATGATAGAAATTTTCAACTTTGATATATCAAATTTTGATTTGATGATTAGGTTTGATAGTAATTTGAAATCAAAATCGAAGTGCATGAAATATTCAAAGATTCTTACAGGTGGGTCACTTACAGATATGTATATATGTATATATAGAATGTATTGCATGTTTTGTTTTAAATATTATAAATATACAAATATAATTAGTTCACAATGATTTTCGTTTTACTTATTTTAACAATTCATTGGAAATAATACTTTTTCAATAGTTGAATCGACACACACTCAACTTATCTACTCAGCAAGAGGCGCCATTGTCAATTGATTGTAAAATCTTCAAAATCGACGCCACAAAACAGCTTCTTAAAGAGGAGTGTGTGAAAATAAATGGACTATTCTGTTTCCTGATACTGAATTCTGTTTTCGCCAAACGTACATTCTCATCACACTTCACCAAAGAATGAAAGGACCAATTCTCAATTTGGGTGCTTCACCTACATTTAAAAAGTACGGTGAAACTGTATATGCAGGAACTAGGCTCGGTTCATTTATATAAATGTACGTAAATTTCATGACTACTTGCGTCACATTATCTCTTACAAATTTCATTAACTACCAATAAGTCATATACTAGTTCAACTGTACATTAGTGTCGCTTTATAAAAATCCGCTCAACAAGTAAACGCATTATATTAGGAATACTCGTTGAACTATACATAAAAGAAGGACAAGTTTATCGTCAAACTTCCAGGCGGGTTTTAGCGTCACAATGATTTGTAGCTTTTTAAACAGAGAATATGACTAAGGGTAGTTATCCGCGCTCTTTATTATATTCTAATTAGAATAAGACATGTTTTTCGAGAAATAATTATACAATTGTATTGAGTTTTCGCTAAAAGAATCGTGGTACAGAGTGAAATAAGGAGAAATCCTTTATGGATTTAAACATCACATAAGCAGCGCCGTTTATTCCAAACTAAAAGTAAGCAGCGTATCAGAGACGAACGAATAGCTAATAAACAAAACTGCCTGAACTAAGTACGAACGCATCGCCATAGAGAGGGCAACGTGTGTACTGGTCAATAAATAATACGGAAATCAATAAATCCAAATTGATGTTGTTAAAATTACGCCAACCATGTAACATTAACGTCATAATTTATGATCATACATGATAACGCGTAACATTAAAAACTACATGCATGAAACGGGAATGTGTTAGTTCACTATTTTAACAGTTCAGTATCTATGGATGCTCAGACCTCATACATTTACACTACACTTCATATTTTGTATTATGTTACCCATCACGTATAAATAACAAGACGAGCAGAAAACACATTTGAGTGAAAAATAATTATGAGTATTGCCACTGTTCCGAGGCTAACTGTATCAGATATTACATTTTCCACTTAATTATGACACAGCATTCAAACATTTGACGGTTTTATGTACAAGTTTCTTTAAACACAAAACAAGGAAAAGTAATGGTCTAGAGTTGATGTGCAATTTAATTTGAAAAGCATTTTTCATGTCCGAGTATTCGACCGATGTAATGTTTTGAACAGAAAAAGTTTTTCAGATATCTATTTCCCCGTTTACAGTTTGGCAGATGTTCGTCCTCAATACAGGGAGACAAGAGAATCATATAACGGGGGCATGGTCGACACTGAATATTTTCACGGTTGACCACGATGTGAACAATTAAGTGGGTGATTCTTGAGCAAGCGATTACGCGATTAAATTAGACAAAGTCAATGCATCTGAAGTTCCTGAAATCTGAAGCTTCAAAATAACCCGACACACATCATGCATGCTTTGGAACCGGTATACGGTAATCTAGTTTTTTATTGCTACTAGTTTACGTAGAGAATTTTTAAATAAAAATTTGTCAGCAAAAATCAGCAAAGGATAAGTTTTACTCACAAGTTTCGCTTGTTTATCCCAATTCATTCGAAAGCAAATAATTAGATAGAGTATCATTTGGAGTGTCGCCCCGGTAATCAAACCAATCCACAGACCTATTCGGAAAAGGTAAACGAAAATTGAAACTAAGAGGGGATCGACTGAAGATTTTTCGGTGTTCAACAATAAAAGATTAGGAGAAATTAGTACAGCTTCTGCTTCACATGAAATTACAACCTAGACAGAAGTCAAGTACCTGACTGTAAATCACTTAATATGTGCTGACATTGTGTTCACTAATCTGCTTTGTGAACGACGGGAAATATTTAGCTATGGCACTTTAATGAAAATTAAGTCCACATACATTAGTAGAATGAATCATTTCAAGTTTCCAGGCGTCACCATTTCCGAAAACATCACTTGGACACATCGTCCTTGTTATCTACTCACTAGTTTTTGTAGGCTTACTTTTTCCGCTTTTCATCTTTGTTCTCTTTTGTGTCATGACTAGGATTCATATCCAATGTCCCTGAATACATTTGCGTCAAGAAATCTTTGTCAAAATAAACTGCTTATTGAACAATTGCGATCAAATTACTCTCGTCGGTATTATATGCACAGTTTCAGCTAATATCTATTTGTAATTTGTACGGAATTTTGTTTCTTTTTAACATTAGTCTTACTTTTAATTTCAAAAATTCTCGAATTAAGTTTTGAGTATCAAATTCTCCTTCGTGGCAGAGTGATCTTTTCATATTATCAAATGTTGGTGATGGAATAAATAATAGATAAAAAATATTAAATAAAAAATAAATGATAATAAAAACATATATAAACTAAATGCGTAGGAAACCAGAAATTTTGCCTGCTCCAAAAAAATATTTAAATGCCAAATATATCAAGCACAGCATGTTGTTACACACTTTAGTGTCATGATCACGTCCTAGATGGCTTTTCACCAGTAATATAGTGGTAACGCATATTTAACCATTATATTTTCTCTCAAAATCTATATAAGGGAGACTTGTAATTTTTGCAGGAATATATATCATCAGATAGAAATTTCACACAGCTATAATTACTGATTAAAATTTTATTGTTGTTTTATGGGTTAATCACACATCACACTTATTTTTCAGCTGAATTATTTGGATTAACGAATCATTCACAACACACTTCATATCGACGACTTCCTACTGACGACTTCCTCCACTTCTCGAAATTATTAATTTTGTAATGGTTTCCTCAATATTTGAACAGCATTTTCACAACAATATGCAAAACGTGAACCATTTACCCAACAAAAATGGAGAAAAAGTAATACTAATAAAACATAAGATGCGTATACCATTTCTGTCATCATAATTTAAGCATTGAACGCCTTACCTTTGAGATTAAATTTTGCCACGTAAACCAAGCATGCACTGATTGGTGCTCCAACAAAATATAAACTCGCAATGTTTATTCCCGCGCCGATACGTTGTTGACCAGCGCCACGAAGGACACCGCCACATATTCCCTGTTTCGTGATATAACAGAACATTAATTGGACACGGTAAGATGGATTAGAACGAGGCCAACTTAACATATTTTAACACAATATCAAGGGAAATTTGTTGGCTGGTAAATAAAAAATTCGATGAAACGTTTAAAATTTGTTAAATGTGTGAAATGAATATATTTGTACACGCCACATATTATACGAAATGAAAGCAATTGGAATTAGTTTACAATTCATCATCTGACGATTGTCCGTTCATCTCACCTTGAAGATAAAGTTGAACAATAATTCAGAAATGTACAGAGTAGCTTATATCACTAAATGTCTTGAACAGTGAAGTAGCCATGTAAAATATTACTAGAGAAATCGGATATGAACTCATAATATGGAGTTATAAAGAACATAAGAAACGAGCGCAAACCACGAGCTTTCCAATGATATGCATAACACAAGAGCAGGAAGCGCCGAAAAGCTCGACGACGACAATCGCGAACTTGTAATAATTCGGGTTTCGGGCAAATTACATGAGAACGGTTCGAGCGAAAATTCGGAAACATGATGAGATAGTCATCAGCCGCTATCGAACAATAGAAAATCTTCAAGATGGATTAACTGAGCCCTGGGTGTTGAGAGCTTGAAACGCTTGATTCGAATGACAAATCAGATCGAATTGACATTCGGGACACATGTTTCAGGACAGGGTTGTGTTTGCTTGATTTGCTAGGCATGTGTTTCGTTCTTTGTCTAATGCACCAATCGGCGGTCTCCTCTTTTTCGGGATTCATGGGTGAACGCGATTAGTGTTAGACAGGTTGAACTCAAGGGTTGAATCGGGACACGCCATTCATGTGGTTCTGAAACGCGGGGGTGTTTAACGGGGTTATTGTTGACCACGATGTGAGCAACATATCACTTTGGAATGACTTGCTTTAATTATTTCTGTCATGTCTCCCCTATCCCGCTACAATAATGCAGTAATAAATTGTGCTGCCTGGAACTTGCGCACAGGAATGTATTTTTAACGATGCGTCTTAGAATGAATTTCTAGTGTATACTATCTGTGAAATCTATTAACGTAAAACTATATGCACCTGACCCATTCATCTTTAAATGGCATATATGTTTTTCACATCAATTCGTTGGACAATATAAATGTCTATGTTTGTTAGGAAGGTGATGCGTGATAGGGATTAGTTTTGTTAAACCGAATTTTCCCATTTTCCGTAACTAATTTTATAATTAATGATGATGAAGAATAGATTAAGTTCCTACTGGCTCTACCTGATGAGTGCAAACAACACAAAACCGGTCGTGTGTTTGTGTGTTATAGAAATGCATTCAAATGAGCTTTTTTGTTCAAGGTTAAGGTTCCGTCTACACTATTATTGCGAAGATCATGGAATCATGACAACAGCCAAATTTTGTATTGAATTGACAAAACGTTTTTCAAGTATGCACGAACAACAGGAATACCGGGTACCAAAACATATAATGTAAAATATAACTTGAATTGTCAAATATGAAATATCAAGAGTTCTGATATAATTGAGGATTTAGTCAGAAAGTATACACTTGCCAAATCGATTTTCTTTATCTTCTTTTTCTTTTTATCTTATGTAAACGCCGTGCGCTTACGTGGTAATGAATAAATTTACAATTCATCAAATTCTAGTTTTACTATGGTAAACTACAATGTACAGTTTTCGTTTGTTTGTCTTGTTTATCTTTGTTTGTTGTTTGTTTGTTTATCTTTTCAATCCATTACAGGTTTCCTGCTTATTACAAATAACAGATAAAAACAACAGAATTGTACCAACAACTTGTGTTATCAACAAGAAATGAACGCGGTTTTCGTAAATCCCGTGACAAGTGCTTGAACGAATACAATGCATCATAAATATTTTCCACCGATTCGGCAGAAATGATTGAGAATATTTAAATTATTTATAACAATAATGAGTATCATCAAAACCATGTATGTACTATGAAAATTGTTAATTTTTTGCGAATATATTTCTATGGAAAGAAAATGTTTTCCTAAATATTTCACCTACGTTTATGGCATCCACAATTTGAAAAACTGATATTAACGGGATCAATTGCGTTGTGACTTTGAGCACCTCTCTGAAAAAGATTTGATTTCTGTGATATATTACAGGAAAACGTTTTAGTGACACTATGGTGTCTAACTTAATTCGAAAATAGATTCACAATCGAATATTAATGAGGAAATGTGCAAATAACTGTACATTATCGCAGTGTATGCGTGTAAAATTTCAATGATTCGTAATTTCATGTTTCTCTTCATGTGATTTGATAAAGGAGTAAAATATTTTAAATGTGACTCGGATGGGAGAAATGTTAGCCGGGAATATATGTTTATGCAAGTGTGTGTGTGTGTAGAACGAAAGCACGGATAGTTTTCAGTAAACTGCAGCCACCTTCAGTATTATTAAAATTAAAAATTCTATCTCTCCTATGAAGATTATTTACTTCGGTGACAACACAATTTCTGACGGAAAACTGTTCTAGAAAAAGCATAAATGGACCTAATGACAGTTTGATAACATTTAAAGCTAGAATGTGGTTGTTGATTGGTGAGATTATAATAGCGCGTGGGGATTTAATTTTGCATATGTGCCGGAGGAGGTTAGATACTGTATGCACTATTCGGAATGTCAGAATTAGGCCATGTTGGATAGGCCTACGATTAAGAATGTTCAATCTAGATCTAGACGATCGCTGCTCAAAGGATAGGTCATAAAATCAAGTAGCCATTGTAGCTGTCTTACGATAAGTCATCTCGAGGAGCGATAAGTCTTTTTTCAACCATGCAATGTGAGCTTGCGCTGTAAATACAACAACTAAATGAATGTATGAGTCGAGTAGATTTATCTATGAACACGTCAGGAAACGTATAAATATTTGTCTGATTAAGCTGAGCAGGCTACGTGAAGGCTTTTAGTATATGGCCTCGCACCTCAGACCGTATAACCACATATACAGATCGTTCTTTGATGTACTCCACTCAAGCGTGCAACTGCTATGTGTATATGAGAACAGCAAGGGTTTTCCAACGTGTAACATTTTACATTTGCGGAAATTGATGGGCATTTTGTTTTGAATTAACCACTGGTGCAGCCTATTCAGGTCTGCTCGCAAATATCAGTGCTACTTAAATTAATATCAATTATTGTTATTTGAAGTTCTCACTTATACCTACAACAAATCCTTGTAAATAATTTCCAGAATTTTCATAAACCTTTAGACCGAACGTGCACAAGCACGTCTGGTATGGGAAATAAATTTCATAACAAAGAGACCAAATGATTTGCAGTTAGTCAAGTACTAGCTAGCACTAAGTTACCTGTCCCTTGAATGTTAAAATCAAATATAGTGGTAGAGTTCGCCAATGAATCGGAATGAGCGAGAAATCTTTGATGTATAGAAGCATTTACATAAATTAAACCTGATAAAACTAATGAACTAAATTGAAATACATTTCACCGGTGGTTTTGTGCTATTTTAAGGTTAAGTTTTTAGTATTCATAATGGTACAGCGCTGAACATAGCAAGTCGGTTTTTGTGTACACTATTGTTTCACAGTCAACGCGTCTGCTAGATGTTAGGCAAACTTCAATTTTCATGAGGCCTAAAGCAATATACCGAATATAATTTCGTCGGCCTAAAATGGTTGTGATTAAATATAATCTATAACGAACATGTTAAAGCAAAATAAATATTATGGAATATTAGGCCAACGAAGGGCTAAAAACGCCTTTCACGAATATCTACAAAATTAAATACACATAATTGATTTTATTATCTCAGCGTGATACAAACTGTTTTACTTGCTTATTAAAAATTTTGACAGGACCCATTAAATGTGAAAACGTTTGTTTACCTAAAGTCCTGTAATTTCAACTCTAGCAGTGGATTCATTATTCAAACGATTTATCTGAATATGACCTGGAGTTCCTTTTGTTGACAAAATTTATTTTAGCGCTTTAACCCACCTAATTTTAGTGGCAGAAAATCTCATTGAAATACAGCACTGCATGAACAGGCAAATTCTAATTTAAGTCAATTATCATCGTAAAACCTTATACGCACTATACAATATGAGATTTTCTCGCCGACAAAAAGGAAGATCATCTCTATCATCTGCCAAAACATACAGCGAGATCAACGAGAAACATTATACAATTTGCACCGGATAATTCTTGGTGTACTTCTAGTCATCGGTAAAACGTATATCCTTAGTGAAAATTATATATTTACAATTTTACTCGAAATTTCTCGAATAATGTTCACATATAATGGAGTTGAAAGCATGTTGTTTGATTGCACATAACAAATCTAAAATTAGGGCTCTTTTTCATTTTAAAACTAAACCGCTTACGTTTACACTTTAAAGTTCAGCATCAACAACATATTAATTTTCTACTGGGTTTAGAGACTTAAAAATTGTTAAAATTATTTCAATCTTTTTGGAGTTGATTTTTCAACTCAAATGTCTAGAGAAGATAAATTTCGATTATTTTAATATTCTGAATAATTATTTTCAGAACTGAACATAGAGATTAGAAAGAAGTTCATTAAAAGGTTTTACTCACGGATCGCTTGTAAAGATTTTCGGGATATGCTCCTTCAATCCCAAGGTCAATCCAAAATATATTGGAGCGAAAAACCCTATCGAGTTCAAACGGAGGATAGATGAAATATAGATTGGCTGCAAATATTTACGGACAATAGATAGTCACTCGTTAATGCTCACATAAGATCAGCAACCCGATTAAGAGCGTAGATCTTGGACCAAGTGCCATCCCGCCACCCAGATACTGTCCGACACGTATTCCAACTGCGGCCCCGAAACCAGCAGGAACCTAATTACCAAACAAAATTTCAAAAATCAAGCAAGTGGAGCCAAGAAAATAGCTAGAGTTAACACCAGCTGTTGGACTTTCTTGCGCAAAAAGAGAACGGTGAAATAGAAACGGCGGTCTATCTCAAGCCAATCGACACGATACAGTATTGAGTCACTTCTCTATATATCACAAAACAAGGTTTAAGTCCGTAATGTAATGGCGTTTTTACAAAATTGAACACTTTTGCTACCGATGAAAGCTAGACCATCAATCAGTAAGTCGTTAACTCACTCATGATAATTACACTAGAAGCCTGATTAAACACCATCACTAAAAATAGAAAGAAAGTTTGGAAAGCAATTTTTTACCTATTGTTTGAGACTCGGCCAAAAGATAACGTAGAATCTTGAATAACGTTGGGTAAAATATAAACGTACAAATGAAACATGACACTCCGCTCCGATTTAACACATCCAAATGATAAGATACCTTCATGGTGCCGGACGATT